>JAPXFY010000859.1:0-10000 GCA_030674185.1 Monoplex corrugatus
GCGTCACGCAGTCCACCAGTTCCTTCTTGCAGCAGGCGGATGTCGCTATCACTCCTGAAACAAGCCAGTAAATCACGTCAAAGATGCCATCAAGCGTTATGAGCCGATCTGATGATGATGACATGTGGAAAATGGTGTCATCGCCATTATCTAATCCAATGGCCAGATGGAACGCAGCGGCAGAGAGGCTCCTTCATCGCTGGTAATAGGATTGCTTGTTTAAATATTATGTATATATCCTTTGTTTAAAACAAGCAAGCAAGCAAGCAAGCAAACAAACAAAAATAACAAACAAACAAACAAAAGGATTGCATGTTGTGGATATATGTATACATCCTTTGTTTAAAACAACAAACAAACAAACAAACAAACAAACAAACAAAAGGAGTACATGTTATAAATGTATATATATACATCCTTTGTTTAGCAAACAAACAAATAAACAAACCAGCAAACAAACCAACAAGCAAAGAAAGAAAGAAAGAAAGAAAGAAAAAAAAAAAAAAAAAAAAAAAAAAAGAAAAAAGAAAGAAACAAACAAACAAAACAGACAACAAAGACAACAAAGAAAGAACACGAAAGAAAGAAAGAAACAAGAGAAAGAAAAAGAACAAAGAAAGACAAAACAGAAAGAAAGAAAACAAAAAACAAAGAAAAGAAACAAGAAAGAAAAACAAAAAACAAAGAAAAAAGAACAAAGAAAGTAGAAACAAAAAACAAAGAAAAAAGAAACAAAGAAAGAGAACAAAAAACAAGAAAAAAGAAACAAAGAAAATAGAAACAAACAAAGAAAAAAGAAAAAAGAAAGATAGAAACAAAAAACAAAGAAAAAAGAAACAAAGAAAGAAACAAAACAAAGAAAAAGAAACAAAGAAAGCAAAAAAAGAAAAAAGAAACAAAGAAAGAAAAACAAAAAACAAAGAAAAAAGAAAGAAAGATAGAACAAAAACAAAGAAAGAAACAAAGAAGATAGAAACAAAAAACAAAGAAAAAAGAAACAAAGAAAGATAGAAACAAAAAACAAAGAAAAAAGAAAAAAGAAAGATAGAAACAAAAAACAAGAAAAAAGAAACAAAAAAGATAGAAAAAAAGAAAAAAGAAACAAAGAAAGATAGACAAAAAAGAAAAAAGAAACAAGAAAGAAACAAAAACAAAGAAAGAAAGAAAGAAACAAACAAACAAACAAAAACAAAAAACAAACATCAAACAAAAACAAATATAAATGTTTTCCCGCTTGTATACTGAAGTTCATGTCTGATTATGCAATCATCACAGTGGTTTTCCTAGTAATAATAATTTATCTATGTGACTATGTGTTTATATGTCTGTGTCTATATGCTATGTGTCCATGTGTCCACGAGTTTATGTGTCTATGAATCTATACGTCCCTCAGTAGCTCACTTGATTAGAGTGCCATGGTGATAACACACAACTGGAGCTTTCGAGCCTCAAGATGGTCACATACTGTGTTTCTTCGCTGGTCTGTTTTGTTTATAATTTATCTGCACATCTGCTTTGTTTTGTTTGTTTGTTTCTTTGTTTTTGGTGGGGCCAGGTGGGTCTTTTGATAAAAATTATGGACTCAAGACCTAGTGAAAAATTAATCTATAAATGTCCCTAGAACATTGCCTCTCGGCTCGTACACAGATTCGTTGATATTCTTCTCACTTCCGCTTCTCCCGTTGCTAAGTTATTTTCTTAATTACTCGTTTCATCACTTCCGGTAAGTTCGATAACAATGTTTTCTAAGCATGCACTGTTCCGATATTGTCTATCGTTATCATCTTTGATTCAATTCCCTCCTCTCCTCCCTTGCGACAGAAAATCGGCATGTTTGCTGACCATCTAAATGCTCCAATCATTCTGGTGGTGTGTGTATTTCATGAATCCCATTCCTCTCCTTGCTTCAAAATCTTGCTAGCCCAGGTTAATTAGTTTGCCAGATAACTGCTGGTAGATTCGGGTGGAGCCATATGGATTTCTTCGCGTGCAATGATTCCTTCTTGAACCAACTCAGACCTCCAAGGTGTCTAGTCTTTTCTTTCAAGCGAGTAACAGAACGATTGGAAAAACCCACCCACCAACCAATCAACCAACCAACCAACCAACCAACCAACCAACCAACCAACCAACCAACCAACCATCCAACCAACCAACCAATCCAACAACCAACCAACCACCAACCAACCAACCAACCAACCAACCAACCAACCAACCAACCAACCAACCAACCAACCAACCAACCAACCAACAACCAACCAACCAACCAACAACAACCAACCAACCAACCAACCAACCAACCAACCAACCAACCAACCAACCAACCAACCAACCCAACAACCAACCACAACCCAACCAACCAACCAACAACCAACAACAACCAACCCCCAACCAACCAACCAACAAACAAACAAACAAAAACAAAACAAAAAACGAAAGGATCTGCTATCGCTATTTCTAACAGTCTGGAGTTTGTTCAAGAGGGATTCATTGCACTCTGACAATTCCATATACGCTCCAGCCAAAGCTGCCAGCAATTGCCTGACAGACGCCCTGAGCCTGGGCAAAATCCTACACACTGGCAAAGTGTTGAAATTTAGAAGCTGAAAAGAGAGGAGGAGGAGGGGAGAGGGGACCTTTGAAACACTAAGAGAGTTCTTGAATGTTATATAGAACGGATAATCTTATACGGTTGCGAGGCGTGGACAGTCAACACGCAAAGCCAGAACAAGATTGAGGCAGCCGAGATGTGGTTTCTTAGAAGAATGTTGAGAGTTCCATGGACAGCAAAGACAACAAACGAGACAGTCTTGATGGAGGCAGGCACAAGAAGATCATTCATAAGGAAGATTAGGACCTCAAGACCTTTGCCAGCGCATAGGGTTTATGTACAGGCTTAAGGCTTATGCCATGATCTTAACTAAGCAACATAACTCTTGAGAGTCACGGAGTTATATCCCATGTAGAATTTCTCAAATCCAACACAGTTTGCGCTACCCATTCAGCTAGCATAGACGCAGCCACGAGGCACAGAACTGCAAGCTCAGAACATTCATCAAAAAAGGAATGCCCAAGTCTGCCTCTATACCCTGCAACTACACCCACACACAACGAGGGAGGAGAGAAATTCATACAATATATTGGTCTCATGTTCAAGATTGACACAGTATTTTATTCTTGAACTGACCAAATACACACATATAGACAAGACAGAACATATGCAGGGTTGCTTCCAAGGCATGTATGTAACATATGTTACATATTATGCCATGATCGTTTTGGGTCTTCTTAGCTTTGTCACACGGCATTTGTATCGTCCGTGCATATGGAATTTATTCTGAGTACGAAGACGTTATGTTGACAAACTGAAAATGAAACTCGAAAGACGAATCTCATCATCATCATCATCATCATCATCATCATCATCATCATCATCATCATCATCATCATCATCATCATCATCATCATCAGGTGCCTTGCCGCATGGCGTTGGCGATTATGGACTTCCAATCTGTCTCTATCTCTTGTTGCCCCGAGCATCTTTTCCACCCTCCTTGTCTCCAGCCACTCCGCAAGTCCGTCTAGCATCTTCTCCCTTGGTCTACCCGGTGATCTCTTTCCCTCCAGCTTTCCCGTTGTGACCAGGTGCTCCAAATCCCCCTTCCTCATAAAATGGCCTATAAATGTTGCCCGTCTTTTCCTAATCTTTCTTTTATATGATCTACTTGTGTCTGCCTCCATCAAGACTGTCTCGTTTGTTTTCTTTGCTGTCCATGGAACTCTCAACATCCTTCTCAGAAACCACATCTCGGCTGCCTCAATCTTGTTCTGGCTTTGCTTGGACAAACAAAAGACAAATCTAAGCCAAGGGAATGAGATATCATCGCAAGATACTTAATATTAGATACACTGATCATATCACCAATGAATAAGCAGGCCAAACCACCATGCAGCACACTGGGCCATAAATTATAAAGATCTGTCGACATCACGTTCAGAAATTAGGAGGATAGCTAAATCGATCCTCCAGGCAGCTATTGGGGGAGGGAGACAGAAGGGGAAGACACAGTGGGAGAGAGAGAGAGAGAGAGAGAGAGAGAGAGGGAGAGAGAGAGAGGGGGGGGTTGCTTTCTCTCTTGGTCCGGTGGCTGGTCCGGACCTGGTTGTGTGGCTATGTCCCTGGGTTTGTCATTTCCCCCACCTTGCCATTCGCTTTGTAAACAAGGTAACTGACGACTGGGTCCAAATGGGTCATGCAAGATATAGACAGCCCCCGTTCGAAGAAGAAGAAAGGAGAAACAAATGTGACCTCCCACCACGAAATCAGTCTTAACTCGCAGTCAGTCGAACAGCACTAGGAGCTGAAAAGGTGACTGAGGGTCTATCTGGGGTGTTTTGACTTTTTCTCAAAATTGATTTCTGTAGACTATCATCTATCCCCACAGAAATTTTTTTCTTGAAAAAATATGATTAATCAATTTAAATGTGTATTTGAATGCACTGATCGCAGGAGAAAGAACGAAATTTCCTACCAAAAGTACCTATTTTTGTCTCTTATTGTGAACCGTAACCTGTACAGTACCCGCACATGTAATATACTGATGGAAAGCTCTTTGGAGCACCTTTCAGATAATGACAGCGAAAATTAGAAACAAACTGGGTCAAAGCCACCAAAGAATGAAATTTAAGGAAAATGTGTAGGAGAGCACACAAAAACTTTAGAGGCTGTTTTCTCAAAATAGCCTTCATAAAACTTAATGACTTTAAACATACATAACTTCTACATTTTTTAGAGTACAAGCTTTATTCAAGTACCAAAATAATCAGCAGAATGTACACTTTCCAGTGATATGTATATCTCAACATGCCCAAAATGCTAGTTTAGACTGATTTCGTGTGGGAGGTCACAAAAATAACACAACAACAACAGCAACACAGCAGCAGCAACAACAACATCATCATTATCAACAACAACAACAACAGCAGCAACAACAACAGCAACAGCAGCAGCAACAACAACATCATCATTATCAACAACAACAACAACAACAACAGCAGCAACAACAATAACAACAGCAACAACAACACCTACCTGATTTTGGTAACGGGTGACGAGGAGGTCCATTTTTTCCATAACAGGCGTGAGAGAGGTGTCCTTTGTAAGTTGTCCCCCGGACGTGTGAGCGTTCACTATAGGCCGTGCAACCTGTCCATAGAGGTTTTGAAGTTTTCAGTGCTCTCATTTGAACGTTTCGTCTTTAAGTTATGAAGGGTTTGGTTTTGTGTTATGGATTGGTCAAGCTGACGGAGTATGCAACTGTATATATCTATATGTATCTATGTATCTATCTATATATCTATCTGTCTGTTTGTCTGTCTGTCTGTCTGTCTGTCTATCTATCTATCTATATGTATATATACATATATCTACATATATATACATGTATATATGTACACACACACACACACACACACACACATATATATACATATATATATATATACATGTGTGTGTGTGTGTGTGTGTGTGCGTGCATGCTTGCGCGTGTGTGTGTTCGTGTGTATGTGTGTGTGTGTGTGTGTACGAGAGAGAGAGAGAGAGGGAAAGAGAGACAGACAGAGACAGAGAAAAACAAAGAGAGAGAGAGACAGAGACAGATAGATAGATAGATAGATAGATAGAGAGAGAGAGAGACAGACAGACAGACAGACAGAAAGACAGACAGACAGACAGACAGACAAACAAACAGACAGACAGACTCGCATGTAATGGTTGTTTGTGGATATGATACTGCACAACTGATATGAGCGGAGACTCTTATAAAATTTATATGATGTATGGCTTAATAGACCGTGGGCCCACCTATACCTTCCCCTGCCCCCTCCTACCGATTTTATGTCATATACATCTCTGTACAAGCAAAGCCAGAACAAGATTGAGGCAGCCGGGATGTGGTTTCTAAGAAGAGTGTTGAGAGTTCCTTGGACAACAAAGAAAAGAAACGAGACAGTCTTGATGGAGGCAGACACAAAACGATCATTCATAAGGAAGATTAGGAAAAGACAGGCAATATTTATAAGGCCATTTTATGAGGAAAGGGGAATTAGAGCACCTGGTCACAACAGGAAAGCTGGAGGGGAAGAGAGCACCAGGCAGACCCAGGGAGAAAATATTGGACGGACTTGCAGAGTGGCTAAAGACAGACAGGGTGGAATATGTGCTTGCGGCAACAAAGGATAGCGACAGATGAAAGGCTATGATCGCCAACGCCATGTGGCAAGGCACTTGAAAATGATGATAATTTTTCTGTAATACTTAATAATATTGATGGAAAAGATCTACGAATAATCAGAAATACGTATTGGGAACAAACAGCTGCAATGAGAATAAAAAACGATATAAGCTCTTTCCAAAACATCAAAAGAGGGTTGTGTTTTGTCACCAGATCTGTTTTCACTTAGCAGCGAAAACATCGTGAGAAATCTAGAGGAAGACCCTGGATTAAAGGTCGGAGGAAAAATGATAAAAAACATTCGATACGCAGATGACACCGTGCTAATTGCAGAAAGTGAAAGGGATCTACAAAACCTTGTGAATATACTGGAAATAGAAAGCAATGGCAAAGGGCTGGAACTAAACAGCAAACGGCACAATCTTGAGACAGGTTAATAAATTTAAATACCTGGGAACGATCATTTCACCAGAAGGCAGATGCACATCAGATATAGCCAGCAGAATCGGCCGAGCCAAAACAACATTCAAGAAGATGAAAAGCATTCTTACCAACAAATGCTTATCAATTAACATCAGGAAGAGCGTTCTTGAATGTTATACAGAACCAGTACTGTTGTACTGTTGCGAGGCGTGGACAGTTAATAAGCAAAGCCAGAACAAGATTGAGGCAGCCAAGATGTGGTTTCTAAGAAGGATGTTGAGAGTTCCATGGACAGCAAAGAAAGAAAAACGAGAGTCTTGATGGATGCAGACACAAGTAGATCATTCATAAGGAAGATTAGGAAAAGACAGGCAACATCTATAGGCCATTTTATGAGGAAAGGGGAATTGTAACACCTGGTCACAACGGGAAAGCTGGAGGGAAAGAGCACCGGTAGACCCAGGGAGAAGATGCTAGACGGACTTGCAGAGCGGCTGGGGACAAGGAGGGTGGAAGAGATGCTTGAGGCAACAAGAGGCAGAGACAGATGGAAGTCCATAATCGCCAACGCCATGCGGCAAGGCACCTGATGATGATGATAATGATGAATACTTAACACCTAAGCTACTGATTGCATCGTTCTTTGCCATTTATTTTCCGCTGCGTGTGGCAACAGTGTATGTTTAAAGTTACCTACCGTCAAAATCTGAATATTGGACAAACCGATTTCAGATGCGAAGAGATATATGTTTGTTATATACTTTTGGAGGTCTTGGCACAGTTTGTGATGTGTTTCCTAGATTAGGAACAGATATAATGAAATCTACTCGTCATTAACGAAAAAGCTTTGTTCACTGAATCTTGGATGGGAAGAAAGAGTGAAAGAGAGGAATGTCAGCTGAGTGAGTTAAGTTTGGTTTGCTCACAGATCTGAAACCACATTGATTTTAACCATCAGTAACAGTTAAAATGCACTTTAAAAGCGTTTGCAAAGGTGATGGTTTTGTTTGTTTTTGTAGTTTTATTTCTAGTTTTATTTACATTTATCATAGACAGAGGTGAAGTGTGATAGTTTCGATTTGCTATTTTTATTTTTATTTTTTGTTTACATTTATTATAGACAAAAATTAGGGAAAATGTCTGACTGACAAATCCAAATGTTTCAAGGAACCACTAAATTCGAAGAAACTGAATCTGAATTACTTCCTACAGTGCTGACAAGTCAGCGACAGTTACCATCAAGTGGAAGACAACGATACAGATAAAAGCAGAAAGAAATGGTTTTGCTCAGCTTATTGTTTTGATAAGTCACTCATGACATTAGCATAAAGAGGCGTTTCATCTTTCCTCTGGACCCAGTTCCTTAGCCACTCTCAACAGCCGAGAAACCCCTGTAGAAACTGGCAAAGCAAAGGAAATAAGAGGGAGGCAGGGAGAATTTTAAATATTAACTAAGCGACATAACTCTTGAGAGTCACGGAGTTATCTCTCATGTAGAGCTTGCAATTCTGTGCCTTGTGGCTGCGTCTATGCTAGCTGAATGGGTAGCGCAAACTGTGTTGGATTTGAGAAATTCTGCATGGGAGATAACTCCGTGACTCTTAAGAGTTATGTGGCAAAGCAAAGCCTCTCCATCTGTTTGAGGGTGGACCACCAGATAACACACAAAGCAAATAAAAGAACAACACAAACTTCGTTGACAATAATGCTTTGTCTCATGTTCAAGAGGCCCTCCCAACCACATAAGAGAACTGAATTAAGCCATTTTAATATAACCAGCTTCCAAAACGTGCACGAGCTGACCTCATCATTTAGTCCTTCTATTCAGTGGTAGGCTAATAGAAAATTTTATAGCAGTGTAAAATATAGACTAGATAAAACATAGTCTAGGTAGGGCCTCAGGACCTGGCTAGCTCATGGGTTTTATGTGCAGGCTTAAGGCATGTGCCATGGTCACCATTGTTTCCTTCTACCCCACCCAGATTCCTCTCCCCCACCCATACTCCATTTGCGCCCCACCTGGGTCCCTCCCTCTGTTTCCCTCCCCCCCACTCAGAGTTCCCTCCTCGTTTCAACCCACCCAGAGTTCCCTCCTCTGTTTCTCCTCATCCAGAGTTCCCTCCCTCTGTTTCTCCTCCCCATCCAGAGTTCCCTCCCTCTGTTTCTCCTCCCCATCCAAGTTCCCTCCCTCTGTTCCCATCAGTTCCCTCCCTCTGTTTCTCCTCCCCATCCAGAGTTCCCTCCCTCTGTTCTCCCTTCCCCCATCCAGAGTTTCCCTCCCTCTGTTTTCTCCTCCCCATCCAGAGTTCCCTCCCTCTGTTTCTCCTCCCCATCCAGAGTTCCCTCCCTCTGTTTCTCCTCCCCATCCCAGAGTTCCCTCCCTCTTGTTTCTCCCCCCATCCAGAGTTCCCTCCTCTTTTCTCCCCCACCAGAGTTCCCTCCCTCTGTTTCTCCCCCATCCAGAGTTCCCTCCCTCTGTTTCCTCACCCCACCCGGAGTTCCCCTCCCTCTGTTTCCCACCATCCCCCTTCCTGCAGTTCCCTCTCTCTCTGTTTCCCCACCCCCATCCGAGTCCCCTCCCTCTCTGTTTCCCTCTCTCCCTCCAACCCAGAGTCCCTCCCTCTCTGTTTCCCCCCCCACACCCAGAGTCCCGCCCTCTCTGTTTCCCCCCCCACACCCAGAGTTCCCTCCCTCTCTCTGTTTCCCCCACCCACACCCGAGTTCCCTCCTCTCTCTGTCTGTTTCCCCCACCCACACCCAGAGTTCCCTCTCTCTCTCTGTCTGTTCCCCCACCCACACCCGAGTTCCCCTCTCTCTCTGTCTGTTCCCCCACCCACACCCAGAGTTCCCTCTCTCTCTCTGTCTGTTCCCCCACCCACACCCGGAGTTCCCTCTCTCTCTCTGTCTGTTCCCCCACCCACACCCGGAGTTCCCTCTCTCTCTGTGTCTGTTTCCCCCACCCACACCCGGAGTTCCCTCCTCTCTCTGTCTGTTCCCCCACCCACACCGGAGTTCCCTCCTCTCTCTGTTTCCCCCACCCACACCTGGAGTTCCCTCCCTCTCTCTGTTTTCCCCCACCCACACCTGGAGTTCCCTCCTCTCTCTCTGTTTCCCCCACCCACACCTGGAGTTCCCTCCCTCTCTCTGTTTCCCCCACCCACACCTGGAGTTCCCTCCCTCTCTCTGTTTCCCCCACCCACACCGGAGTTCCCTCCTCTCTCTGTTTCCCCCACCCACACCCGGAGTTCCCTCCTCTCTCTGTCTGTTCCCCCACCCACACCCGGAGTTCCCTCCCTCTCTCTGTTTCCCCCACCCACCCCCAGAGTTCCCTCCTCTCTCTGTTT
>JAPXFY010000859.1:20000-30000 GCA_030674185.1 Monoplex corrugatus
ATATGGTGTGAGCTTGCGTGTCTGTGACAATCTGATAAAAAATGTGTCAGTGAGATCTTGTTTCTCTACGTATTTTTACCAAATTGTGGGCCTAAGCCATAAACTGTTAAGGAATCTCGAAAACTGAAGTTTTGAAGGTTCCGAGTTCAAGGCCACAGGGATAAAGCAAATGCCTAAGTTCAGTACTTTGGGGGGGGGGGGGGGAGTGTAAACGGCACCTTCTCGGTTCCTGAGTTTCTGACAATATTGAAATTCTGTTGTCAGTGTTGTGGTATTTGTCCTCAATGCAAGTCAAGATTTTTTTTTATTATTTCTATCGGATATTCTTCAAGGTCATAGAGATCTTGAGAAGTAAAAAGTCTGGGTTTCCTGTCATTTAAATTACTTAAAAGGGAATTTGTTAGAATGGTATCACCATTTTTTTCTTACATTTTTTTGATCATCGCACTCAGGGATGTAACCTTTGTGCTCACTTTTTTTTTCGCCCCATTGTCTAAGTCACTTTAATGACCACAGAGGCTGGGGCAGTTTTCTTACAATGCTATGATGATGATGATGTCGATGAGGATGATAATCATGATGCTATGGAGTTCCATCTAGGATTGAGACCGCGTGACACGACTGTACTAGGGATGTACTCTACGCTTACTATCATAATATATCCTGGCGTCAACCAGGCCCGAGAGATACAGACACCTGTGGTGCTGGTCAGAAGATTTGAGCAACAACCTCAATGACGGTCCGTGAAGTGGATGAGACTCGCCTGTGTGGTCCCAGTCTTCCCAATGAGCCCATAGCACGTCCAACTTTGGGTAGGAGCCGATTAGAGCCGAAAAATCCCACACTGATTTTTGAAGTGACTGATGAGGATTCGAACCCACAACCTTCCGGTCGGTAGTCCGTTGCGTTAACCACTACACCACGGCGACTGGTTTGAAAAAAAGGAGTTAAATATTGTGGCTTCGTTGTCATGTTTAAAAGTTTGGTTTACCTGATATCAACATCACCTTGGTATACTTTTTTATTTATCAATTGACGTCAGTATCATGTTTAATCACGTTTCAATCACTTAGTTGCGTGTGTAATACAGCCACAACTGATCGAAAGCAGAACAACTCAAATAGGGGCATACAGACACACCATACCTTTTCACCTGTTGTTTAGTTCACCCCCACCCCCTTCCAACTCCCCCCACCCCACCCCATGAATGAAAGTGGAGGTTTTCACCCACATGTATCGATAATCTCTATCTGTGGTGTATAAAAGGCGCGTGTCTGTTCGAAAACATCGCTTCTTCGTGAACCCCAGCAGTTGCCTACAGGTATGTTTGTCCACAGGCTGCTTGCTATAGTGGTCCGGACCAAACTCACGTGACATGGTTTTTTTTCATACGTAAACGAAGTGGGACGTTAAACATTGCCTTTGGAAGTCCCGAAGCAAGCACTTTGGTTCATCTGACTGCAATCGTTTTTGTTTGTTTGTTTTTTTTTTGAATTTTTTTTTCTGATCGTGAATAGACTTACGACGCAGAACAAGTTTAAAGGATATGTATCTTATTTGTCCAATTTCGACCAAAACTTTCACCACATGGCACTTGATGGCTGGCATGGTGGAATTCTGTAATTCCTCATTGAAAGAGACAGACATCAACGCAGATAAATATGTAACAAATTGGATGTTTTAGCGCCTTAAAATTGAACGGAAATTCTCTGATTTCAAAGAAAAGGAAAAATCAGCCCTCTATGTATGAGATACTATATAGTTTTGCTTTGTTTTTTGTGAAAAAGACTATTGTGAGTGGGATGGGCACCTTTTGCAGCGTGTAGATGCGTGTGCACAGGTAAGTGTTACAGTTACTGACACTTTTTCCCAACAGTAGAAATTATAAGCTAAAAGTCTTTGTTTCAAAACCTGCCGCTGTTTTGCGTATATTGACTCTCTTTTTTATGTATCTATCGCAAGAGAAAGCGGTTTGGGTCCGCCATGCATCGCAAGGGGGATGCAGTTGGGGGTTGGGGGTGAGCATGAAAAACTGATTCTCTACTTGGAACTATCGCAAGGAGGATTTGGTCTTGCCATCTATCAGAGAAAGAATTTAGTCTCTTTTTATCATAGGAGAATTTAGGGTCACTCTGTCTCCAACATTACATACAACCAGAAAGGAGAGTGACGAGAAGAAATGCACTATGTCACACTAGACATGGTTCTCATAAGTAGTCCACACATAAATTGATAACTACAAAGCCTTTATTCAATTAAGAAAAAGCGTAATTCACCAAGCGTGTGTGCCATGAATCCTAATAGTCCTAAAACCCTAAGATGCACTACGAATCTTCACTAACTTACTTATCACTGAAATACTGAGCACTTCCATAATTCCTACTCTATTCCCTCTCTCTCTTTCTGCTTCATGGCAAAGAAAACATACTACCTACTTCTATCCCTACCCTAACAAAAGTATAAGATGAAACGTAGTCACATACCTTTAAGATAGATTGGAGACTTCTCTCGTTCACTGACTCACTGTCACACTGGGTGCCGACTCAGTGCTGACTCTCCCACTCTAGTTACTCTCCCACTAGTAAGTCGCTCCTAACGACTGACTGCTAGCCTATATACAGTGCGATTCCCATTTACCGGTCTTTGTCTCAGCTACAAACATTCCCAGCTGCCCTCTAGCTGTTGATATCAATAAAACTGGGCATTTCAAATTTGGGGAACTTGGCGATCCTGGCATAGCTGCCTTGGTCGTCATTCAACCTACCTATAAATTTTCTTGGACAGTGATGGCGATATTGACATAGCGGCCATGGTCGTCATTCCGCAGTCCCGTTTGAATGGAAATTGCTGAGTGACAAATTGAATTATGGATGGCGTGATCTCCAATGCGCCCACCTCATTAACTCATCTACCGAGTCGGTCAAAGAATGTTGGTAATTCAGGCCATCCACCCTTTGTGCCCACTAAAGATGGATGAGAACCACGTGGGCGCTAGATCCTGTCCGAATGGAAATAACTGAGTGACCAGTTGAATTATGGACGGCCTGATCTGCAGCACACCCACCTCATTAACTCGTCTCCCAAGTCAGTCGAAGGAATGTTTCTTCCCCCTAGAGGGGGGGCCCTGTGATATATCGACAAAACACTACATAGTTACTCAGTGTTATTAGAAGTCTGGGATTTGTTAAAGAAGGGCTGTTTGTATCCGAACAATGGTCTCATTTTTGTTTATGCAATGCACCAATTTCAGTTTCTCAAGATGACGACCCCACGCTCAGAACGAATTCCATATGAATTAACGTCACAGGTGCCACGTGACGGAGAAGATCCAGAATGATCATGGCACAAGCCTTAAGCCTGCACATAAACCCATGAGCTGGCCAGGTCCTGAGGTCCTATCTATGTTTTTTTGTTTTGTTTTGTTTTTTTGTCTTGTACTAATATTGTACCAGTCTATCACTGGGATAATCTTGATTATTTTGGAATGCATCCAAATCTGCCAGTACTTATCTGGCACACTCTTTAAATCTGCGTCAAAGCCTATGCGCAAAAATGCAGAAGAGAGAGGTCAAGGCAGAAGAACAGGATGTATGAAGCGTTAAGCTGACACCACCACAATGAGTGGGATGTTTGAGATATTAAGATGGGCAACGAACACGCCAGTCAAATGGCGCAGGCTGGGATTGAACTCGAGACATCAGATCTTGAGTTCACAGTTTTAGTTTCGGTTTCTCAGAATGACCTCTCCGCGCTTGGAATGCATTCCATGTGTGTGTGTGTGTGTGTGTGTGTGTGTGTTTTGTGTGTGGAGAGAGAGAGAGAGAGAGAGAGAGAGAGAAAGAGAGAGAGAGAGAGAAAGAGAGAGAGAGAGTAGTTGCATATGCGCTAATGAGCGTTTGCATTAAGTATACCGCGTGCGTGCGTACATATATTTGTGTGTGTGTGTGTGTGGTGGTGGTGGTCTTTGATTTAATGTCTATTCACTAAAGTGATTTTAGACCAAAAAAAAAAAAAAAAAAAAAAAAAGGGGGGGGGGGGGAGTGATAGAGGAGGAGTGAAGAAGATATTTGAAAATTGTCAATTTTGAATTTGAGAAAAGATGATCCAGAAAACAACTGTTTTGAAGAGGGGAAGGTAAAACTAACAAATAATGTTACCATAATTATCGATTTAAACAAACAAACTGACAAACAAAATTAGTAAATATCCGGAAGAAATGAATAAAAAGTAAAACTAATAATTGACTAACCACAACAATGAACAAGTCAAATAACATTTTAAAGGTAATTCGCTATAGGACTTTTTGACAGGCTAACAAAAAATTCATACAGTAATGATGATGAGGCAAATATGTCAGAAACTGTATTCACAGATAGTGTTGGAATATGTCGTTTTACCCTAACGCAAGAAAGAATATGACTATGTGTTATCTTCTTTCCACACAGACACACTATGTTATTGGTATATTTTGTTTTGAATGCATCAAGTTTCCATCTGTACATAAGGGACTGTATAGTTCTGCTGGCATGAAGCTGCTTAAGTATTTTGCTAACTTCAAAGTTCATGTGACATTTATCATACTTTTTCTGTTTTAATTGGAACTGCTTCCAGACGTAGTTGTCCACTAAAGTGTAATTCTCGTGCAACGAGAGAGAAAGCTGGATATTGTTTGAATCTGGTGAGTTATTAGCTCCCCGTTTGGCAGCCCTGTCAACTTTATTATTATAACTAAAAGAACTATGAGAAGGTATCCAGCAGAAAGTAATATCAGTGCCTCTTAAAGATAAATTATGAATCAAGTGACTTATTTCCAGAATCATTTCTGATCTTGTTTGTAATTTTGATAATTCAAGAGCCTGAAGTACTGATTTTGAATCAACGCAAAGAAGTATCTGAAAAATTGTCCTAGGAAGACTTATCAGGAAGTTTAAAGCCATTAATATTGCAAAGAGTTCAGCTGTAAAGATAGATTTATCAAGTCCTATGTGGAAAGATTTTTCAATTTTGAGAGCAGGTATTAAAAACGCTGAGCCTGCTTTTCTTTCAATTACTGACCCATCAGTGTAAATTTTCAAATGATCAGAATATACGTCGTTTATATGACATTTAACCTGACTTGCCAGTAAGTTTATATTGTCTCCTTTTTTTAAATTAGTGTGGTGTACGTCAAATCGTGCTCTTTGGAGTTCCCAACTGGGTACTGGCGAAAAGGAAGGTCGTATAGATACATGATCTACGTCTAGATCAATTCCTGAGCCTTTCATGACGTCAGATGTGTATGTTGCAAGTGTGACCTGTGAAGATATTGATTTAGCTCGTTTTGGAAAGTCGGTATCTGATCTCAGTTTAATTTCTGTTTCTGAGATGTTTTCTACGGTAGTGTTTCTTAACAAAAATTTAGTAGAAGCGACTTTCCTTTGCTCATCAAGTGGCAACAGTTTGATTTCATTATATGTCCGAAGACAGGAAGCATGCATTGGAAGACCCAGTGCAAGTTTGAAACCTTTACAATCTATGCTCTGCAGTTTTTTTAGTAAGTGTTTCGGTGCACTGAAGAAGATTTCTTGAGCATAGGTTAATTTAGATCTAACAAGCGATTTACAAAGATGAACAAGTGTTGATGAATCTTGACCCCATGTCTGTTTGCGAACTATTTTTATGAAATTTAAACTTTTTTGAGCTTTGGTTAATAAGTATTCAATATGCTGATTCCAAGATAATTTTGCTGTAAGGAAAACTCCTAAGAATTTAATCGACTCGTTAAACTGAAGAAGAGTATCTCCCAGTTTGAAAGTGGGAATATTTACTGGGTTAGCTCCATTATTAAATAAAACTATTTTTGTTTTTTCCAGGGATAGATGTAACCCATTTTCTACCATGTATCGCGCTATTTTATCAAGTTCTAATTGGTAGCATTTGCGTGTATAATTGATACAGCGCAAAGGAGTTTTCTTTTTCATATTTACCTGCATCCACATGCATAAATCGTCAGCATATTGAGCTAAAACTACATGCTTAGATACTTTACTGGGTAAGTCATGCATTAATATCATGAAAAGAAGGGGAGCTATAACGGATCCCTGAGGGATACCCATTTGAAGAATTCGTTTCGTGGAATATACATTTTCAATCCTCGTTTGAAATACTCTGTTTTCTAAGAAACACTTAACATAGCCAAAAATGTGACCTGTCAGCCCAATACTTTTAAATTTGAATAACAATCGGGAGTGCCACACTTGATCGTATGCTTTCGTTATATCAAAAAATGTAGCTAAAACACATTGACGTCTTGCAAATTGTTGTTTTATATTAGTAGTTAGCTTTGTTAGGATCTCTACTGGTGACCTGCCTTTTCGAAATCCTGCCTGATTTACTGGTATTATTTTATTCTTTTCACAATAGTGCATCAGTCTCTTTAAGATTATTTTCTCCATTAGTTTACATACATGTGATGTTAATGCAATTGGCCTGTAGTTTTTCAAATCGGTATTACATTTACCTGGTTTTAATACAGGAACCACTATTGTTTCTTTCCAGTTGTTAGGCATTATCCCACTATTCCAGCATTTTTGAAATATGTCATGTAGCAAGATTATAAAATTTTCTGGTAAATTTTTCAGCATCTCATTGGAAATTGCATCTAGTCCAACTGACGTTTTTTTACTTGGAAGGGACTGAATGGCATCTTTTAATTCTTGAAGTGTGAGTGATGCATTTATGTATTGAGTATTGTCAGAGGCAGGGTCCTTATATACATCTTTCTTTTCATCTCGTTCCCTATAATTTCTATCAGAGACAGGGAGTCCTTCTACACGACAGGCCTCAGCAAACACGTCTGCAAAAGCTTCTGCTTTTTCCAATGAGCTAGGAATAGGGTTATTTTCTAGCTTTACTGGAATTGATGGCAACTTAATCCCGTTTTTCATTAATTTTAGTTTTTCCCAAATCTTTATCGTGTCTTTGTGGTTATTTACTTCACATTTACAAGAAAGATGTCCAGTGTTGTTCTTTGGCTTGCTCTATGATTCTGTTACACTTAATGTTGGCACTTTTCATCGCTGTATGATTTTCAGGTGACCTGTTTGCTAAATAAATTTTGTATTTTTCTTTCTTTTCGTTCACTGCCTTTTGACAGTCCTCATTCCACCAGACATTTCCATGATGTTTTCCTATTTTTGACACTGTAAGTTTTGGAATTGAAATGTTAGCAGCCCTTAAGAGTGAGTTACAGAAAACTTCGTACGTTTCGTTTATGTTCATTGCTTCAGATAGATCTGTTCTTGTCTTTTCAAGGATTGCCTTAAAACTGATCCAGTCAGCGTTTTTATAATTAAACTTGGTAAACTATCTTGTGGTATGGCGTCTATTTCTGTAGTATGGTTTAGGGTAAGACGTATGGGGATATGATCTGATCCCAACAAGTCATCCTCTGTTTGCCATGTGGCGTTTGGGGCTAGGGATGGTGAGATTAAAGTAAGGTCGATAGCTGTGGGTCTGTGGGTTGGTATATCGGGGATCCGGGTAACGTGTCCGTTGTTAAGTAAATATAAATTGGAATCTACAATATTTTCAATCAACCTGTTGCTTGTTATGTTTGTACAATACTTTTCCCAAAATGGGGCATGTGCATTAAAATCACCTCCAATTATCCACTTGTCGTCCTGATCTTGAAAGTGTTTTAACCATTCAGTGTTCACAGAGTCTGGGCCTCTTGGTAAGTATACAGAGGCCATATTCACAACTAACGATGAGGAAAATTTTATAATGATTGCACATGATGAAATAAATGCGGTAGATTTAGGCACTGGCGATGATCGTTCACAATAGTTCAGTCCTTCACGAATGTATATAGCTGTTTGTATACGGCCACCGTCATTTACAGAGTCACATATTGGTGGATAATAAAAACCGGATATTTTAGGTAATTTGGTTTTGATGGTATTCAGCGATTGTAGGAGCATGACATGGACGTTTTTAGAAGAGAGATAGTTACTCAAATATGAGATGTTTTTAACAATGGAACGTGCGTTCCACTGAAAAATGTTGATATCACTTACTACACACGTCTTCATGAGGAACGATTGAATAACTTTAGAACAATATGGTAAGTTTATATAGATTTCATTTAACTTTGAATTAAAAGGTACAAATAGGATAAAAATGAAGTATGTGAACAAGAAAATAATTAAGTAAAACAATATAGCTGAGAACTGAACGAAGAGAAACTGAATCTGGGCTGAATCTAAAATGACCAAGGAGAGAAGAAAAACGGAGATTGAAAGCCGGGTCTTTGTTGATGTCGTTGTCGGTTTGATCTCCTCCTCGGTTTTTCCCAGAAAAGCTGATGGATTTGCCTCCCTAAGTTTCTGGCCAGAACGCTCGCCCCTCTGATGGTTGGATGGACGTCGTCCTGGCTGACTTGAGTGTGACTGATAGTTTGAAGATTGTCATTGTTGACGTATTCGACACTCGCTGCTTTAAGAAGTCGCACTTTTGTTAGGGCATTTAGGAGCTCTCTTTTAGCGTTTAGGTGTTTGTCCCTCACAGGAGCTACCTGACTTAAAACTACCCTGGCTTTTGGAAATTGGGTGTTGATAGTTTTCACACAGGTGTCAAGAGTTGTGCTACATTCAGTGGGCTCCTTTGTTTTTAAATCTGTGATCCCCACATGTAAAACTACACAGTCAGGTTCAGGTGTCAGCTCTTCTTTTGATTTTTCAATTGCAATCTTACAGTCCTCGATGGTATGGATCTTTCTCGTGGCCACCTGAAAACCGTATGAAGAGCCCAGTCTTTTTCCATCCACTTTATTGAGGACTGAGTCGTGAACGATAAGGACACGGGGAAGAACATTTGATTGTGGTCTGGAACGTGTTGACGATAGCGCAGTTTTGACGTCACGGTTAGGTTTTGTGGAGACGTCTGGTCTATGTTTGACGACATTTCTCCTGCCATTTTGAGTCCTCGCCCGATCTTCCAGTTTGGGGGGTTGAGCTGCGCATTCCGCGTAGGTGGAGAATTTGTCCATCGGTGACATGGTGGTGAATCCGTCTGGCACGCAACGGTGGTCGTATGTGTGTGTGTGTGTGTGTGTGTGTGTGTGTGTGTGGGCGTGCGTGCGTGCGTGCGTGTGTGTGTGTGTGTGTGTGCGTGTGTGTTCAATCATTTTAAGTTTCTCTGTATCTACAAACATGTTAATTTTCTGTTTTTCAAAGAACTTTGATTGACAGAAGTTTCGGGGAGGAGCACACAGTCGCTGCCCTCAGCAGACAGAAATGGAGGTGATGGTATTCATAGCGGTTATCTACATGACCGGTGTCCTTGCAACAGAGGTAGACTTCTCTGTCTGCCTGTCTGTCTATTTGTATCTCTGTCTGTCTGTCTGTCTGTCTCTGTCTGTATGCCTATCTATCTCTCGTTCTCTGTCTCTCTCACTTTCTCACTGTCTCTCTCTCTCTGTCTCTCTGTCTGTCTGTCTGTCTGTCTGTCTCTCTGTCTGTCTGTATGCCTGTCTGAAATAGTTTGATCGTAAACAATATCGTTGTCTCGTAGTTGTAATTAAATAATGCCTCATCAACTTAACCCTTTGAATGCCTCATCATAAACTTATACCCTTTGATGCCTCATCAACTTAACCTTGATCCCATCATTAACCTTGAATGCCTCATCAACTTAGCCCTTTGTATACCTCATCTTTATTCACCAGCTTCCACCAAAGGGGATTTAATTGGGTTGGATTGATTTGTGTGTTACAACGGATTGTTTCCCATTGTGATATGCTGCTGGTGCTCTCTATGGGGACAGCACGTCGCCATTGCACGGCGCCACCCATTATCTTCTGTATGCATGTATCTTGTGTTTGCGTGTGAAAGAGTGATTTCTACACAAAATTTTCTGTGGACTAGTCATTCTTTGCCGTTGAATAGGATCTTTAACGTGTGCTATGTACTCGCTGCACAAAGGACCACGGTTTATCGTCTAATACGAAATGCTAGCGCCC
>JAPXFY010000859.1:37500-45624 GCA_030674185.1 Monoplex corrugatus
TAGGGCTGTCTAAACCAAGGTATATGCTTATTTTCTTCTACTGGACGAAGCATTTGAGCAGTTTGGGTCTTTTTCTCCTAATCCAAAACAAAGTGTGACTGCCCGCGTTCAAGCAAACATTTTCTCACATTGAACACAGCAGCAGGGAAGTTTCAGTCTTTTTCTCAAAAGTTTTGAATCTAGTGTTTGTTTGTTTGTAATCTTACGCTTGACAAAGGCCAGTTGGCCGAAAATTTGCGCCTATTTTGTCGTGTTGTATTAAATACGCGTTCGTATTCTTCTTTCGTGTTTTTTCTGGTTCCTTTTTCTCCTAAGTTTTGTAGTTGTTGTTTGTTGTTTGTTCTTTTGTGATCTTACTTTTTTCACGCCTGACAAAAGCCAGTTGGAACCAGAAAAAACACGAAAAAAGAATCAAAGCGCGTATTTAATTAATATAATCAGACAAGACAACCAGTTGGCCGAAAGTTTGTGCTTGTCTTGTATCATCATCATCATCATCATCAGGTGCCCTGCCGCATGGCGTTGGCGATCATGGCCTTCCATCTGTCTCTATCTCTTGTTGCCTCAAGCATCTCTTCCACCCTCCTTGTCTTCAGCCACTCTGCAAGTCCGTCTAGTATTTTCTCCCTGGGTCTACCTGGTGCTCTCTTTCCCTCCAGCTTTCCCGTTGTGACCAGGTACTCCAAATCCCCTTTCCTTATAAAATGGCCTATAAAAGTTGCCTGTCTTTTCCTAATCTTCCTTATGAGTGATCTACTTGTGTCTGCCTCCATCAAGACTGTCTCGTTTGTTTTCTTTGCTGTCCCTTGTCTTGTATGGTTGTGTTAAATTCTGATTCTATTTGTGTGTTTTTTCTGGTTACTGTTTACTTGGACGTGGGCGGTCGCATTTGTTTTGGATTGCTCATTTTATTATTATCGCTATTATTCTATTGCTGTGGAATTAGTTACAGCAGCACATCTTTGGTGTTTCAGCTGTACCCGAGGAGGAGAAAACGAGATGTATACGCTCTGGAGCAGGACAGAAACAAGTGGCAAGTGAGTTGAATTTCAACAGAGATGACTACCACTCTTATAATATTGATAAAACTTACGACTCGCCGAATACTATTTTCCACGATGATTTTTATTTTTTTTATTCATTCATTTGTTTACTTTTATTTCAGTGTTTTAGGTTTTTGTTTTGTTTTCTTTTTGTTCCAAATTTTTTGTTTATGCTTCTTTTTTTTATTGTTCCAACTTTTTCGTTTTTGTTTTTGTTTATTCCAATTTTTTTGTTAGAACTTTTTTGTTTTGCTTTTTTGTTCTATTTTGTTTTTGCCTTTTCTTTTGTTCCAACTTTTTTGTTCCAACGTTTTCGCTTTTTTTCCCCCAACTTTTTGTTTTTGTTTTGTTTTTTCCAACTTTTTTGTTTTTGTTTGTTTTTTCCCAACTTTTTGGGTTTTTTTTTTGGTTCCAAATGTTTTGTTCCAACCTTTTTTTGTTTTTTGTTCCAACTTTTTTTTTCGTTCGAACTTTTTTTGTTCCAACTTTTTTGCTTTTGTTTTTGTTTTCGTTCCAATTTTTTTTGTTCCAGCTCTTTTTTTTTTGTTCGAACTTTTGTTTCTTTCCAACTGTTTTTTGTTCCAACTTTTTTGCTTTGGCTTTTTTTTATTCGTTCCAACTTTTATTTTGTTCCAACTTTATTGTGTTTTGTTATTCCAAATTCTGCACCGATTTATTGGCGTTGATCCTATACTGCTCATTGCAGCTGGCTCAGCGATACTTACCCAACCTCAAGTTTGTTCAGTTGACCCCCCAGTGCCTTGAAGCCCACGGGAGCCAGAGATGTCAAGCTGCCGTCGAGCCATTCCGCAGAGAAGACCCTGCATTACTGCTGGGTCACTTCAGTGGAGTACAACAGTGCCTGTTCCGATCCAGCTTACTAAATTGGCTGCCACCTAAACCCATTACTAACTATAGTAATCAATCAGTCGTAGAGCCAGAGTTTCAGTTTCAGTTTCAGTTTCTCATGATGACGTCTCCGCGCTCGGAATGAACCCCGTATACACTGACGTCACAGGTGCCATGTGTATGATGATAACGGCACAAGCCTTAAGTCTGCACATAACTCTGTGAGCTGGCCAGGTCCTGAGGCCCTACCTAGCCTAAATAGAAATGTGGCCCCTGAGGGTCGAACCCACGAACAAGTGAGGAGTTAAGACATTTAGTTGTTGTTGTTTTTTTTAATATTTTTTTTATCAGATTTATTGTTAGTTCATGTATGCATGCTAAGGCAAAATGTATACCGCTCTTTGTATCACATTATGTTTTTTGTTTTAGTGGTGTGTTCACTTTCATGATTTTGAGAAGACTGTACATGTACTGTCGGGTTTAATATTGTTAGCTACCTGTGTTTTCATTTTTGCTGTTCCATTGGTCGCTTGGGCTGACAGCTTCAACACTCGTTGCAATCTTGAAATGTTATTTTTACGGAATTGTTAGTTTATACATATAATTTTTACTTGACATGTTTGTCCTGCTCACAAAAAGACGCTTGCGGTTGCTTGGCCATGTTACCCGCATGCAGGATGGCAGAATACCCAAAGTCATTTTGTACGGCGAGCTTGCTACTGGCTCCAGACCCACGGGAAGGCCCATACTCCGCTACAAAGATGTGTGCAAGCGGGACCTCAAGGCGGGTGGCATTGCACCAGCAGGCTTCGAAGTGGTGGCAGCAGACCGCAGCAGCTGGAAACTTGCCATCAATTCGGCCATCAAGACATCCGAGCAGAGGAGAGAGGAGCATGCAGTGGGGAGTAAGAAGAGCACGCAGACGCCAGAGAGCAGGGTCAGCGCCTTTGGACGACACCATCTTCACGTGCAGCAACTGCAACAGACCTGCCGTTCGAGGATCGGGCTCTACAGCCACAGCCGACGCTGCAGTTCCACCGCAGAATGACTTCCGAGACGCAATCTCCATTGTCTCCCGAGACAGACGGATGCCAATACAAAAATACTAAATTCATTTATTTATATGTTTTTTTCATTTATCTATTCATGAAATAGATATTACCCGCATAGACTTCGTACCAGCTAACGACGAAGAGAGACTACTCTGGTAATGTTACTTTAACACATAAGAACGAAAGAGATGGGAGACAATCCACAGGTTACTATTTATTCATTGATGTGCTTATTTACCTTCGCTTCAGAGCTCAAACCGGACAAGTCGAAGGTCAACTCGTACGTAATAGTGTACAGGGGATTTGTGACGGCTGAGGATGGCTGGGTCTCGCTGAGTGGGGATCTGAACGTTCCCATGAGAGGTGAGTGACCCCTTATTCTTTCCATCTCCCCCTCATAGTCTGGGAATGAGTCATCCCTCAAGCTGGAGGAAGACCTCTGAGCAGTCATTTGGTATAAAGCGGCCCTACAGAGCGCTCTTCCTGGGCGGGTTCCAGTAGCTCAGTTGGTTTGAGCATCGGATTCACATGCTAATGGTTGTGGGTTCAAATCCCGGGGTGAGCTATATTAAAGAACTGGCCATCTCACTGTCCCATCTTTAACATCATTGTTGTTCTGGTGGTGTCAGTATATGATTAGATAGTCCCCCTTCCCCCACTTCCCTGGGATGGTTATCCCCGTCGGCCATATCACTTGAGGTGGTGGGTGTCGACGTAAAAACTGAACCAAATCAAATCAAATCAAATCAAGTCTGCCTGATAGCTGAGTGGTTACGATGCTAATGGTCCAGTTATTGTTATCGTTATTTTTGTTCAAAGCCCAGCCGACTGCGTAGAGTCGTATCAGGGCTATAACCGTTTCTAAACACACACCACAACACTTCAACAACAACAACAACAACAACAACAACAACAACAACAACAACAACAACAACAACACACACACACACATACACACACACACACACACTCACAGCATCAACAACCGACAACCAAACCATGTATTTAACGTAAATCACAAAAAAAGTCATAAGTACGTACATCTGATTTCATTAATTGAAATTTAAGGGGGGAGGGGGAGGACACACACGCACACACACAAACACACACACACAGACACACACACACATACACACGCGCGCGCGCGCGCGCATGCATGCATGCACGCATGCACGCACGCCTGCACTCACGAAAACACACATGGGCGCGCATACGCGAGACAAAAAGGTTAATGCAGTAAATCCATATGATAATTAGCAGATATTCTAAGTTTGTAATATTGTGTGTGTGTGTGTGTGTGTGTGTGTGTGTGTGTGTGTGTGTGTGTGTGTGTGTGTGTGTGTGTGTGTTGTGTCTGTTTGTGTGTGTGTGTGTATGTATGTATGTATTTAGCGCTTAGATTTGATTTTATCAAGATTTTGCGCTATATAAATATTGTAATCATTATTATTATTATTATTTATATACATATGTATTTATGTATGCATATATAACATGTAGATATGAATGTATGTATATATATGTGTGTATGTATATATGTATGTATATATATATGTGTGTGTGTGTATGCGTGCTGTGCGTGTATGTATGTACGCTCACATGCTTGTTCGTTTATGCACACGTGTAACGGAACAGACTTTGAAGACGACGTGAAATTCCATGTGAATGGTCCTGATGCCGAAATTGACTTCCTGCTGGACGATCTGAAGCTGGTGGAGGTACCGATAACCCCCAATTGGCGGGACAAAGCCAATAACGATACAGAGAAATACAGGAAGAACAAGTTCAACATCAAGTGAGTCAGACCGCTGATAGATTCCTCCCCCCCACGCACCCCCCACCCCCCATGGGGATGCCAGGGACTCTCAGTATAAATTGTATCCCCTCCCCACCTTCTTGAAATTCTGTGCCAGAAATTTTCCTCTTTTCTGTCATTGTCTTTGTTTCTGCGCTTGTTCCTTTGCTTTCTGTCATTTTTTTCCTATCATTTTCTGCCTTGCTGGTCCATTCACCTGTATGTGTTCGATAAAGTCTTACGTACTTTCTCTTAGGATTGACAATTGGGTGCATGTATTAAGTGCATTTTTTGGCTCTAAGGAGGTGAGATATACGGAAGCGATTTTAGGTAATTTATGCCCGTTTTAATGTATGTTTTTGTGTCCTTAGGTATGTTTAAATTTGTATTCAGGCGTGTTTTTTAAATCCCCTGCGCGATAAATTGGACGAAGTGGCATGTCCTTAGATTATGTGAGCGAATGTCTAGATATGTGTGATTTCTTTTCTTTTCTTTTTTTTTCCAGTTGAGTTTTTGTATGTTTTGAAGCGGTTATAGCCCTGATATGGCTATACGCAGTCGGCTGGGCTTTAAACAACGACAACAACAACAACAACAACAACAACAACAACAACAACATAGTCGATTCCTCAGGTATTTTTGTAAGTCAGTGATGATATTGGAAAGCTGGAGGGAAAGAGAGCACCAGGTAGACCCAGGGAGAAATATTGGACGGACTTGCAGAGTGGCTGAAGACAGACAGGGTGTAAGATGTGCTTGCGCGAAAAGGGATAGATGCGTATGGAGGGCCATGATCGCCAACACACACACACGCATGCACATACACACACGCACGCACGCACGTACGCACACACACATACACATTCACATTCACTAACACACACACACTCACGCACACGCACACACATACGCTCATACATTCACACACACAAACACACATACACACACACGCACAACACACAAACATACACACACACACACACACAAACATATACATGTAGACACACACAAACATACACACATATACACACGTACACACACATCTATCTGTCCATCTAGTTATCTATTATCTGTTTATCTTTCTTTCTATCTATCTATCTATGATCTATCTATCTATACTATCTATCTAACTGTCTACCTACCTACCTACCTACGTATCTATTTATATGCAGATAACTAGATGGATAGATACAAATAGGTGGGGGAGAGAGAGAGGAGAGAGAGAGAGAGAGAGAGAGAGAGAGAGTAGAGAGAGACGAGCGAGCTAGCGAGTGGACTAGAGGAGAGAGAGAGAGAGAGAGAGAGAGAGAGAGAGAGAGAGAGAGAGATGTATCATATTCATAAACATTGGGTATTATCTCTGCGCTACTGACTTGTTGCAGATTCACTGTACCATCAGATGTTGACAAGAATGACGTGGATGTGGAGGTAAAAACCATGTCAACATCACACAAGAACGATACAAACACAACACAACATCCATCCACTTTGCACCCCAGTACTTTGGCTAAAACTTTATGGGCGAGATAATTAGACTTCCAGACTGTTAAACGACTTACGCCTTTGACCCAAATTTGGTAAAGATACACCCAGAAACAGCAGTGGAAATCTTACTAATACATGTGTTGTCACAGACACGTAGATAAACACTTCTCTCTGGTCGATATGAAACAATCTCCATTTCAGAAGACATTGTTTCATACCGACCGGAGAAAGGTGTGTTTCTGGAAGACTGGACAAGACAAGAGACAAAAAAAAAAGAAGAAATAAAACGGAGACAGCAGGACAACAGAGAAAAAAAAGTAAGGAGATTTCATAAAAGGCCTAAGCCATCTGAAAGACAATCATAAAAGACCTGTAAGACATCTGGAAGACAATCATAAAAGACCTGTAAGACATCTGGAATACAATCATAAAAGACCTGTAAGACATCTGGAAGACAACCATAAAAAACCTGTAAGCCATTTGGAAGACAATCATAAAAGACGTAAGCCATCTGGAAGACAATCATAAAAGACGTAAGCCATCTGGAAGACAATCATAAAAGACCTAAGCCATCTGGTAGACATCATAAGACAACATCTGGGAGTCAATCATAAAAGACCTGTAAGCCATCTGGAAGACAATCATAAAAGACGTAGCCATCTGGAAGACAATCATAAAAGACCTAGCCATCTGGAAGACAATCATAAAAGACCTGTAAGCCATCTGGAAGACAATCATAAAAGACCTAAGCCATCTGGAAGACAATCATAAAAGACGTGAGCCATCTGGAAGACAATCATAAAAGACCTATGCCATCTGGAAGACAATCATAAAAAGACCTGTAGCCATCTGGAAGACAATCATAAAAGACCTATGCCATCTGGAAGACAATCATAAAAGACGTAAGCCATCTGGAAGACAATCATAAAAGACGTAAGCCATCTGGAAGACAATCATAAAAGACCTAAGCCATCTGAAGACAACAAAAAGACTAGCCACTGGAAGACAATCATAAAAGACTAAGCCATCTGGAAGACAATCATAAAAGACTAGCCATCTGGAAGACAATCATAAAAGACTAAGCCATCTGGAAGACAATCATAAAAGACTAAGCCATCTGGAAGACAATCATAAAAGACGTAGCACTGGAAGACAATCATAAAAGACTAAGCCATCTGGAAGACAATTCATATATAAAAGAGTAGCCATCTGAAGACAATATAAGACCTAAGCATCTGGAAGACAATCATAAAAGACGTAAGCCATCTGGAAGACAATCATAAAAGACGTAAGCCATCTGGAAGACAATCATAAAAGACTAAGCCATCTGGAAGACAATCATAAAAGACTAAGCCATCTGGAAGACAATCATAAAAGACGTAAGCCATCTGGAAGACAATCATAAAAGACTAAGCCATCTGGAAGACAATCATAAAAGACTAAGCCACTGAACACATCTAGTTGAAGATCTAACATGGACCAACAAGAGAAAAAGAAAAAGTAGGGAAATTTCATACAAGACCTAACCCATTTTATGAGATTTACATTCGCTGGTACTCAACGAGCCAGTCATACGTTTCATATAACAGAAGATAAATGTATACTATTCTGTCTGTTGACTAGAATCATCAGTGTGCACGCCGCAATAGTTTCTTTTACCGAATGTAGACTTTACTGTGTGTCTATGAGAAGAAACAGTATGTTTTATGTCATCTAAAACTTTAGTCAGTTTAATGTTAATATTCCAAAATAAATAAAGTGGCAAATTGTAGATCTGGTACTAAAATACATACCTGGAATATAGTATTTCTGATTACCCTATCTGTATCTCTTGCCTTTGGGTCGACAGTCCACTTGGAGGAGCAAACAGATCCCAAGGATACAGATTCAGATTCAGTTT
>JAPXFY010000860.1:0-5000 GCA_030674185.1 Monoplex corrugatus
AGAGCCGTATCAGGGCTAACGCCACGTC
Organism: Monoplex corrugatus; assembly: GCA_030674185.1. Classification (NCBI taxonomy): domain Eukaryota; kingdom Metazoa; phylum Mollusca; class Gastropoda; order Littorinimorpha; family Ranellidae; genus Monoplex; species Monoplex corrugatus. The sequence continues at coordinate 29 of JAPXFY010000860.1, forward strand.
AAAAAAGGACAACCCGTTAAGGTAAAAGACAACAGTTAAAAACTATATGTGTACTATGTACCACTGTCCCTGTATACAGTTTCTCCTGTATCATCATCATCATCATCATCATCATCATCATCATCATCATCATCATCATCATCATCATCATCATCAGGTGCCCTGCCGCATGGCGTTGGCGACCATGGACTTCCATCCATCTCTATCTCTCGTTGTCCCTAGCATCTCCCCCACCCTCCTCATCCCCAGCCACTCTGCAAGTCCGTCCAGCATTCTCTCCCTGGGTCTACCTGGTGCTCTCTTTCCCTCCAGTTTTCCCGTTGTGACTAGGTGCTCCAAATCCCCCTTCCTCATAAAATGGCCTATAAATGTTGCCTGTCTTTTCCTAATCTTCCTTATGAGTGATCTACTTGTGTCTGTCTCGTTTGTTTTCTTTGTTGTCCATGGAACTCTCAACATTCTTCTGAGAAACCACATCTCGGCTGCATCAATCCTGCTCTGGCTTTGCTTGCTGACTGTCCACGCCTCGCATCCGTACAACAATATTGGTTCTAAATAACATTCAAGAACTCTCTTTCTTATGTTAATAGATAGGCATTTGTTGGTAAGAATGCTTGTCATCTTCTTGAATGCTGTTTTGGCTTGGCCGATTCTGCCGGCTATTTCCGATGTGCATCTGCCGTCTGATTAAATAATCGTTCCCAGGTATTTGAACTTGTTAACCTGTGTCAAGGTTGTGCCATTTGCTGTTATTTTGCATGATGGGGATTTCATGTTTTTTTACTGATCACCATGACTTCAGTCTTCCTGCTGTTTAGTTCCAACCCCTTACCTTTGCTTTCTATTTCTAGTATATTCACAAGGTTTTGCTCCTCTATACAAACTAAAATACCTTGTGCATTATCTCAAGTCATCCCCTTAGAGGCCTGTGTAGCAGGTACCACTGTCCCTGTTTACAGGCCTGTATAGCAGGTACCACTGTCCCTGTTTTCAGGCCTGTGTAGAAGGTACCACTGTCCCTGTTTACAGGCCTGTGTAGCAGGTACCACTGTCCCTGTTTTCAGGCCTGTGTAGCAGGTACCACTGTCCCTGTTTACAGGCCTGTGTAGCAGGTACCACTGTCCCTGTTTACAAAATAAAAGCACCGTGTGCATTATCTCAAGGCAGCCCCTTAGGGGCCTGTACACTAGGTATCACTGTCCCTGAAGGCTGTCTGCGATAAGAGAATCTGTCCGGAATCATTGGCAATTCACGAGGTGCAGGGTTCATTCCTTGTGACACAGATCTTTTCGTCCAGTCTGTTGTTTGACTTCACTTTCCTGCTCGGCATGACTGACTGTTCTGTTGCTTATATATTTACTTTATATTTATATATGTTCCTTTTATGAAGTTAACATACACACATACACATGTCATTTACATGTAACCAAGATTATTCCAGTGATAGGCTGATAAAATACCACTATAAAATATAGACTAGGTAAAACATAGTCTAGGTAGGGCCTCAGGAACGGGCCAGCTCATGGGTTTATGTGCAGGCGTAAGGCTTATGCCATAATCACCATACACGTGGCACCTGTGACGTTAGTGCATATGGAATTCGCTCCGAGCGCGGAGACGTCATATTGAGGAAATTGAAACTGACTGTGATAGAGAGCCATGGACTTACCATCACATGTCTTAACCAGTCGCCGTGGTGTAGTGGTTAACGCAACGGACTACCGACTTGAAGGTTGTGGGTTTGAATCCTCATTAGTCCCCTCAAAACTTTTTGTGGGATTTTTTCGGCTCTAACCGGCTCCTACCCAAAGTTGGACATTCTATGGGCTCGCTGAGAAGACTGGGACCACACAGTCGAGTCTCATCCACTTCACGAATATGTCATTGAGGGTGTTGCTCAAATCTTCTGACCAGCACCACATGTGTCTGTATCTCTCGGGCCTGGTTGACGCCAGGATATATTATGATAGTAAGCGTAGAGTACAGCCCTGTCACGCAGTCTCAATCCTAGCTGGAACTCCATAGCATCATGATTATCATCCTCATCGACATCATCATCATAGCATTGTAAAACCTGTGCCAGCTTCTGTGGCCATTAAAGTGGAGTAGAAAATGGGACCAAAAAAAAAAAGGTGAGCACAAAGGTAACCTCCCTGACTAGAATGATCCTTAAAAAAATGACATATCTTGAATTAGTCCCACTCCGTGACATGACAGCTAACTTGCTCGCTACCCGTTGTAATTAATCCTCCAATCGTTCCTGTGGTGTCCGGATTTCATAGATCCTGCTCCCCGCTCTTTTTCAAATAAAAAAATCAAAACACTTTATTACTCATGGGTAATAGCTTTAAACGACAAAAATATCGCTGTCGGCTCCAAGATCAGACTGATGCGTTCCCTGGTCATGTCAATATTTTTGTATGCATGTGAAACATGGACCATAACAGCAGACATTGAAAGAAGGATACATGCAATGGAGATGAGATGCTTCCGCAAACTCCTTGGTATCTCGTACAAAGATCATATAACCAATAAGGAAGTGAAAACCCGATTCAAAAACGCCATCGGACCGTATGAAGACCTCCTGACTTCAGTGAAAAGACGCAAACTGAGGTGGTACTGGCACGTCACACGATCATCTGGACTGGCCAAGACCGTCTTGCAGGGAACAGTACAGGGAGGGAGACGAAGAGGCAGACAGAGAAAAAGATGGGAAGACAATATCAGAGAGTGGACTGGCCTTGAATGGAACATCATTCTGCGGAAAGCTGAGGACCGTGAGGAGTGGAGGAAGATGGTTGCAAAATCTTCAGTGGTGCCCCAACGGTCAACCAGACTACGGGACTGATGATGATGATGATGATGATGAATAGCTCACTGGACCAGTCTTACAGCCAGTCCATGAAGGCTTTGCCGGCGCTTAGCTTAGGGTTTTGCACAGATTAGAGGAGTCTACATGAAACCTTATGGTAGACGTAGGTGGAGCGTATATGAGCTGCACGAATGGGATGAATCTCTCCAGAGCGAACTCCACGATCCAAGCCCCTTTTCCTTATTTCCATTTCCTCCATCTCCTGGTCACTGGGTACTGAACCATTCTACCTTGACCAACATATATTGTGTATTGTCTGCCATTGTTCTTCTTCTTACGTTCGCCTTGGTGATGAAAGTGGCCGTTTTTATGTATACTTTCTATTTTGAACACGAGGTTATTTTGATACAATTGTGAATTGATCTACTCTATGTGACTTTCTTCTTCGTTTCCTTCATATAAAAGTGACCCCTCCAGTACAGTAGTCTCCCTTCCTTGCCGTTCGGTTTGTAAACAAGGCAGCTGGTGACTGGGCCCGATTGGGACGTGCAGCGCACGGGTGACCTCGCTTTGCGTGATGAAATGGCCGTTACGTAGCGCCGGGAGCTTGGGAAGTAATTGTCTGGAGAATGATGAAGCATTAGTGCTCTGGGTCCCTCTGGGCACAACCCGGTGATTGTTGTTAAATTTGTTAACTTCTGCTACTGTGTCTCTGTCTGTCTGTCTGTCTGCTGTCCGTCTCTCCATCTGTCCGTCTGTATGTCTGTCTGTGTGCCTGCCTGTGTGTCTGTCTCTGTCTGTCTGTCTGTCTCTCCATCTGTCCGTCTGTGTCTCTGTCTGTGTGTCTGTCTGTGTGTCTGTCTGTCTGCTGTCCGTCTCTTCATCTGTCCGTCTGTATGTCTGTCTATGTGCCTGCCTGTGTGTCTGTCTCTGTCTGTCTGTCTGTCTGTCTGTCTCTCCATCTGTCCGTCTGTATGTCTGTCTGTGTGTTTGTCTGACTGTCTGTCGCTGTCTCTGTCTGTCTCTTTCCCTCTCTCTCTCTCTCTTTCTCTGTCTCTCTCTCCTCTCCCTCCCTCTCTCTCTCTTTCTCTGATTCTCCAGCTCTTTTTATTTTCGTTATCTTCTTTCCTTCCTCTCCCCCCCCCCCCCACTGCTCAGCTCTCTCGTTTTTGTGTGTGTGTGTGTGTGGGGGGGGGTTTGTGGTTTTTTTTTTTGTTGTTTTTTTTGGGGGGGGGGTTTCTTCTGACTTTCTCCCATCCTCTGTTCTCCCCCTCTATCTCTCTCTTTATGGATGATAAGAAAAGATATGATGCTTATGACTTCCTGTCACCGTCAGTGATATATATTTTTTGTCCTTATATATTCTTAACATTTTCGTCGGTCAGACTGGGGAAAATCACAAGTAGCAGTTACAGATTCCCTTCTGACTATCAGATCGAATCAGACATCGAGAAATGGTGTGTATGAACACAGACATTCCCTATCAACATATGGGGATTGTGATTTGCATGTACAAGGCTTTTTACATCTACTTTTTGTTCCATACCCAGATGGAACAGAAGATTGTATCAGTTGTTGTATAAAAAAAAGAAGAAGAAGATATGAAACCTGATCTGAGAACTGCAGTAGGACCAGAGTGTTGGATGAAGGTGTAGTGTTGTCGACAGTGAGACCTGTCTGTCTGTCTGTCTGTCTGTTTCTGTTTTTGTTTCTGCCTGTCCCATAATTTTCTTTTCTTTGGGCATTGTTTTGTGTGTGTATGTGTGTGTGTGTGTGTGTGTGTGTGTGTGTGTGTGTGTGTGTGTGTGTGTGTGTGTGTGTGTGTGTGTGTGTGTGTGTGTGTGTGTGTGTGTGTGTGTCTGTGTGACCTGCTAGCACGAAATCAGTCTTAACTAGCATTTTGGGTAGTTTGAGATATACATATCACTGGAAAGTGTACATTCTGCTGATTATTTTGGTACTTGAATAAAACTTGTACTCAAAAAAATGTAGAAGTTATGTATGTTTAAAGTCATTATGATGTATGACGGCCATTTTGAGAAAACAGCATCTAAAGTTTTTGTGTGCCCTCCTACATATTTTCCTTAAATTTCTTTATTTGGTGGCTTTAACCCAGTTTGTTTCTAATTTTAGCTGTCATTATCTGAAAGGCGCATCAAA
>JAPXFY010000860.1:20000-35000 GCA_030674185.1 Monoplex corrugatus
CACCTTTGTTTTAAGATCAGGTTGGTTCTGACGGGAATGGAATAATTTGTCGCACCCATGGTAGCTATACGGAGGTAAATGTTGTTCCCTCTCCTGGCCCTCGCTGTTTTACATTTCCTAATCATGAACAGAATCAGATATCTATTTACTAGTGAGTGGGCGAGAGACAAAACACAAAAATTATTCTCGGTCCAAGTTTTAATCCATGTATTCAAATTCGAAAAGAGAGTTCTACTACAACACGTACCAAGCCCTTTAGAAAATACCTAGTATAAATATGAGACTGGAACATAGCAAACAGTCACTGATTTCTTTTCATCGCCAGCATTTTCTGCCCAGAACTTAATGCTGGTAGGCGTGCAAAAGATTTAGCCACTGCAATGTTAGAGAAGAGAAAGGTAATGAATGGGGATATGGAAAAAGGTGAGGGTGGGGAAGAGGACGTGTCTGGCATAATCACAGACAAAAATACCAAGAACAAACTAGGAAAAGGAGCCAGACACCCACGAATACAGCATAAAATAACAGTGAATATGTAATATACAAAACAATACAAACACAAAACTCGGCAGTAGAATAACAGTGAATATGTAATATGCAAAACAAGACAAACACAAAACTCGGCAGTAGAATAACAGTGAATATGTAATATGCAAAACAAGACAGGCACATAACTCGGCAATAGAATAACAGTGAATATGTAATATATACAAAACAATACAAACACAAAACTCGGCAGTAGAATAACAGTGAGTATGTAATAAAATACAAAACAATAACACACATTGCACCAGCAGGCTTCGAAATGGTAGCAGCAGACCGCAGCAGCTGGAAACTTGCCATCAATTCGGCCATCAAGACATCCGAGCAGAGGAGAGAGGAGCAGTGGGAGGTAAGAAGAGCACGCAGACGCCAGAGAGCAGGGTCAGCGCCTTCGGACGACACCAACTTCACGTGCAGCAACTGCAACAGGACCTGCCGTTCGAGGATCGGGCTCTACAGCCACAGCCGGCGCTGCAGTTCCACAGCAGAATGACTTCCAAGGCGCAATCTCCATTGTCTCCCGAGACAGACGGATGCCAATACAATACAATACAAAACAATACAAACACAAAACTCTGCAGTAGAATAACAGTGAATATGTAATATGCAAAACAAGACAGGCACACAAAACCCTGGCAAACCGGCCTTTGTCAAACGCACGCTGTGTGTGTATGTGTGAATGTGTCTGCATGTGACTGTGTGTGTCTGTTCATGTGCGTATATACACGAAAATATATGGAAATGAAGACATAATATTGTGTGGCTTATCACAGTCGAACAGTGAATGATAATTATTTTCATCATCAACCATTTTTTTCTCATCCAAGGCTGTTTCAGGCTGTGGAAATACCCTTAACTGTGGTGCCGCTATGATGATAGAATAGAAAGGAAATGAATAGGGATTTGGTAATGGTGGTCCCATTTCGCCCCAAAAGACGGTAAATGAAGGATAATATGGCTCCACGGACAAGGAGGGGATGAGGCTTTCAGAGAGACAGAGACAGAGAGAGACACACACACAGATAGAGAGAAACAGAGAGAGACAGAGATAGCGAAAGCGAGGTAGAGAGAGATACACATAAAGAGAGAGAGAGATAAAGAGAAAATGAGAAAGAGAGAGAGAGAGACAGACAGACAGACAGACAGACAGAGAGAAAGGGAGTTAGGGAGGGAGAGAGAAATACAAGATGGGTTTGGAGGTAAGTGGAAGAGAGAAAAATGATAACAAGGAATAGGATTGTGGCAGTGGTGACGAACACCGAAAAGTAGAGCATAAGTTATATTTTGATTTGATGCTTTATTTTGGTGCGCAATTCTCCCCCCCCCCTCTCTCTGTCTCTCTCTCTCTCTGTCTCTCTCTCTCTCTCTGTGTCTCTCTCTCTCTCTCTCTCACTATCTCTCTTCTCCTTTCCCTCTCTCTCTTCCCCCTCCGTCTCTCTCTGTCTCTCTCTTTCTTTCTGTCTCTCTCTTTCTCTCTGTCTCTGTCTCTCTTTCTCTTTCTTTCTTTCTCTCTCTCTCTCTCTTTCTCTCTCTCTCTCTTTCTCTCTCTCTCTCTCTCTCCCTCTCTCTCTCCCTCTCTCTCTCTCTCATTCTCTCTCTCTTTCTTCTCTCTCTCTCTCCCTCTCTCTCTCTCCCTCTCTCCCTCTCTCTCTCTCATTCTCTCTCTCCTATCTCTCTCTCTCTCACTATCTCTCTTCCTCTTCCCTCTCTTCTTCCCCCTCCGTCTCTCTCTGTCTCTCTCTCTCTCTCTCTCTCTCTTTTCTCTCTGTCTCTGTCTCTGTCTTTCTCTTTCTTTCTTTCTCTCTCTCTCTCTCTCTCTCTCTCTCTCTCTCTCTCTCTCACACACACACACACACACACTTACTTATTCATTTATTCTCTACGTCCTCTCTAGATTGCAAAGCACTCATCGATCAATGTTGTGTTCATATGAAGTAAATTGAAGAAGAAGGAGAAAAATGTTAAGCAGAAGACGGAGAGGAATAGACGAAAACAAAGAAAACAGTATCAACCAGTTTAAAACAACGTGAACATAATTAACTTTTACGACAGAGAACTTGTTCTGATGAAATCAGTGGCTGTGGTGACGTTAGAGACGTTTCACTTTTAGTGAAATCGAAATGCATTGTGGTAAACACGAACCCAATTAATGGAGGGAAAATATCTTGTGGCCAATATAAATCACGGTAGTGGAGGTAAAATGTCTTCTGGTTAATATAAGTCACGGTAGTGGGGGATAACATGTCTTGTGGCCAATATAAATCACGGTAGTGGAGGTAAAATGTGTTCTGGCCAATATAAGTCACGGTATTGGAGGTAAAATGTCTTGTGGCCAATATAAATCACGGTATTGGAGGTAAAATGTCTTGTGGTCAATATAAGTCACGGTAGTGGAGGTAAAATGTCTTATGGCTAATATAAGTCACGGTAGTGGAGGTAAAATGTCTTGTGACCAATATAAGTCACGGTAGTGGAGGTAAAATGTCTTGTGGCCAATATAAGTCACGGTAGTGGAGGTAAAATGTCTTGTGACCAATATAAGTCACGGTAGTGGAGGTAAATGTCTTCTGGCCAATATAAGTCACGGTAGTGGGGGATAAAATGCCTTGTGGCCAATATAAGTCACGGTAGTGGAGGTAAAATGTCTTGTGGCCAATATAAATCACGGTTAGTGGAGGTAAAATGTCTTGTGACCAATATAAGTCACGGTAGTGGAGGTAAAATGTCTTGTGGCCAATATAAGTCACGGTAGTGGAGGTAAAATGTCTTGTGACCAATATAAGTCACGGTAGTGGAGGTAAATGTCTTCTGGCCAATATAAGTCACGGTAGTGGGGGATAAAATGCCTTGTGGCCAATATAAGTCACGGTAGTGGAGGTAAAATGTCTTGTGGCCAATATAAATCACGGTAGTGGAGGTAGAATGTCTTGTGGCCAATCTAAATCACGGTAGTGGAGGTAAAATGTCGTGTGGCCAATGAAAGTCACGGTAGTGGAGGTAAAATGTCGTGTGGCCAATATAAGTCACGGTAGTGGAGGTAAAATGTCTTGTGGCCAATATAAATCACGGTAGTGGAGGTAAAATGTCTTGTGGCCAATATAAGTCACGGTAGTGGAGGTAAAATGTCTTCTGGCCAATCTAAATCACGGTAGTGGAGGTAAAATGTCGTGTGGCCATTGAAAGTCACGGTAGTGGAGGTAAAATGTCTTCTGGCCAATATAAATCACGGTAGTGGAGGTAAAATGTCTTGTGGTCAATATAAGTCACGGTAGTGGAGGTAAAATGTCTTATGGCTAATATAAGTCACGGTAGTGGAGGTAAAATGTCTTGTGACCAATATAAGTCACGGTAGTGGAGGTAAAATGTCTTGTGGCCAATATAAGTCACGGTAGTGGAGGTAAAATGTCTTGTGACCAATATAAGTCACGGTAGTGGAGGTAAATGTCTTCTGGCCAATATAAGTCACGGTAGTGGGGGATAAAATGCCTTGTGGCCAATATAAGTCACGGTAGTGGAGGTAAAATGTCTTGTGGCCAATATAAATCACGGTAGTGGAGGTAAAATGTCTTGTGACCAATATAAGTCACGGTAGTGGAGGTAAAATGTCTTGTGGCCAATATAAGTCACGGTAGTGGAGGTAAAATGTCTTGTGACCAATATAAGTCACGGTAGTGGAGGTAAATGTCTTCTGGCCAATATAAGTCACGGTAGTGGGGGATAAAATGCCTTGTGGCCAATATAAGTCACGGTAGTGGAGGTAAAATGTCTTGTGGCCAATATAAATCACGGTAGTGGAGGTAGAATGTCTTGTGGCCAATCTAAATCACGGTAGTGGAGGTAAAATGTCGTGTGGCCAATGAAAGTCACGGTAGTGGAGGTAAAATGTCGTGTGGCCAATATAAGTCACGGTAGTGGAGGTAAAATGTCTTGTGGCCAATATAAATCACGGTAGTGGAGGTAAAATGTCTTGTGGCCAATATAAGTCACGGTAGTGGAGGTAAAATGTCTTCTGGCCAATCTAAATCACGGTAGTGGAGGTAAAATGTCGTGTGGCCATTGAAAGTCACGGTAGTGGAGGTAAAATGTCTTCTGGCCAATATAAATCACGGTAGTGGAGGTAAAATGTCGTGTGGCCAATGAAAGTCACGGTAGTGGAGGTAAAATGTCTTGTGGCCAATATAAGTCACGGTAGTGGAGGTAAAATGTCTTGTGGCCAATATAAGTCACGGTAGTGGGGGATAAAATGTCTTCTGGCCAATATAAGTCACGGTAGTGGGGGTGAAATGTCTTTTGGCCAATATAAGTCACGGTAGTGGGGGTGAAATGTCTTTTGGCCAATATAAGTCACGGTAGTGGAGATAAAATGTCTTGTGGCCAATATAAGTCACGGTAGTGGGGGAGAAATGTCTTTTGGCCAATATAAGTCACGGTAGTGGAGGTAAAATGTCTTGTGGCCAATATAAATCACGGTAGTGGAGGTAAAATGTCTTCTGGCCAATATAAATCACGGTAGTGGAGGTAAAATATCTTGTGGCCAATATAAATCACGGTAGTGGGAGGTAAAATGTCTTGTGGCCAATATAAATCACGGTAGTGGGAGGTAAAATGTCTTGTGGTCAATATAAGTCACGGTAGTGGGAGGTAAAATGTCTTGTGGTCAATATAAGTCACGGTAGTGGAGGTAAAATGTCTTGTGGCCAATGTAAATCACGGTAGTGGAGGTAAAATGTCTTCTGACCAATATAAATCACGGTAGTGGAGGTAAAATGTCTTGTGGCCAATGTAAATCACGGTAGTGGAGGTAAAATGTCTTCTGGTCAATATAAGTCACGGTAGTGGAGGTAAAATGTCTTGTGGGCAATATAAGTCACGGTAGTGGAGGTAAAATGTCTTCTGACCAATATAAGTCACGGTAGTGGAGGTAAAATGTCTTGTGGCCAATATAAGTCACGGTAGTGGAGGTAAAATGTCTTGTGGCCAATATAAATCACGGTAGTTGAGGTAAAATGTCTTGTGGCCAATATAATAGTTGATACCACGGTAGTGGAGGTAAAATGTCTTGTGGCCAATATAAATCACGGTAGTGGAGGTAAAATGTCTTGTGGCCAATATAATCACGGTAGTGGAGGTAAAATGTCTTGTGGCCAATATATAATCACGGTATGGAGGTAAAATGTCTTGTGGCCAATATTAGTCACGGTAATGGAGGTAAAATGTCTTGTGGCCAATATAATCACGGTATTGGAGGTAAAATGTCTTGTGGCCAATACAAGTCACGGTATTGGAGGTAAAATGTCTTGTGGCCAATATAAATCACGGTATGGAGGTAAAATGTCTTGTGGCCAATACAATCACGGTAGTGGAGATAAAATGTCTTCTGGCCAATATAAATCACGGTAGTGGAGGGTAAAAGTTGTGCTTGTGGCCAATATAATCCACGGTAGTGGGTGTAAAATGTCTTGTAGACTGCCAATATAAACCACGGTAATGGAGTAAAATGTCTTGTGGCCAATATAAGTCACGGTAGTGGAGGTAAAATGTCTTGTGGCCAAATATAATCACGGTAGTGGCGGTAAAATGTCTTGTAAGCCAATATAAACCACGGTATGGTGGGGGTAAAATGTCTTGTGACGGCCAATATAAACACTGGATTGGTATGTGATGTAAAATGTCTTGTGGCCAATATAAGTCACGGTAGTGGTAAGTCGTGGATAAAAATGTATTTTGTGGCAAATATAAGTCACGGTAGTGGCGGTAAAATGTCTTGTGGCCAATATAAAATCGGGTTAAGCGGAGGTAAAATGTCTTGTGGCCAATATAAGTCACGCTAGTGGAGGTAAAATGTCTTGTGGCCAATATAAATCACGGTAGCGGAGGTAAAATGTCTTGTGGCCAATATAAGTCACGGTAGTGGGTGTAAAATGTCTTGTGGCCAATATAAGTCCACGGTAATGGAGACAAAATGTCTTATGTGCCAATATAAATCACGGTAGTGGAGGTAAAATGTCTTGTGGCCAATATGATCACGGTAGTGGAGGTAAAATGTCTTATGGCCAATATAAGTCACGGTAGTGGCTGTAAAATGTCTTATGGCCAATATAAGTCACGGTAGTGGCTGTAAAATGTCTTGTGGCCAATATAAGTCCTGGCAAGTGAGGTGAAAATGTCTTTAGGCCAATATAAATCACGGTAGTGGAGGTAAAATGTCTTGTGGCCAATATAAGTCACGGTAGTTTAGGTAAAATGTCTTGTAGTGCAATATAAAGTCACGGTAGTGGCTGTAAAATGTCTTGTGGTCAATATAAGTCACGGTAGTGGAGGTAAAATGTCTTGTGGCCAATATATCATCTTGGTAGTCGAGGTAAAATGTCTTGTAGCCAATATAAGTCACGGTAGTGGAGGGTAAAATGTCTTGTAGCCAATATAAGTCACGGTAGTGGAGGTAAAATGTCTTCTGGCCAATATAAATCACGGTAGTGGAGGTAAAATGTCTTCTGGCCAATTTGAGTCACGGTAGTGGAGGTAAAATGTCTTCTGGCCAATTTGAATCACGGTAGTGGAGGTAAAATGTCTACTGACCAATATAAGTCACGGTAGTAGGGGTAAAATTCTTGTGGTCAATACAAGTCACGGTAATGGATGTAAAATGTCTTCTGGCCAATATATGTACGGTAGTGGGGGTAAAATGTGTTCTGGCCAAATAAGTCACGGTATGGAGGTAAAATGTCTTGTGCCAATATAATCACGGTAGTGGAGGTAAAATGTCTTCTGACCAATATAATCACGGTAGTGGGGTAAAATGTCTTCTGACCAATATAATCACGGTAGTGGAGGTAAAATGTCTTCTGACCAATATAAGTCACGGTAGTGGAGGTAAAATGTCTTCTGACCAATATAAGTCACGGTAGTGGAGGTAAAATGTCTTCTGACCAATATAAGTCTACGGAGTGGAGGTAAAATGTCTTCTGACCAATATAAGTCACGGTAGTGGAGGTAAAATGTCTTGTGGCCAATATAATCACGGTAGTGGAGGTAAAATGTCTTGAGGCCAATATAAGTCACGGTAGTGGAGGTAAAATGTCTTGTGGCCAATATAAATCACGGTAGTGGGGGTAAAATGTCTTTGAGCCAATATAAGTCACGGTAGTGGAGGTAAAATGTCTTGTGGCCAATATAAATCACGGTAGTGGAGGTAAAATGTCTTCTGACCAATATAAGTCACGGTAGTGGAGGTAAAATGTCTTGTGGCAATATAAGTCACGGTATGGAGTAAAATGTCTTCTGACCAATATAATCACGGTAGTGGGGTAAAATGTCTTCTGACCAATATAAGTCACGGTAGTGGAGGTAAAATGTCTTCTGACCAATATAAGTCACGGTAGTGGAGGTAAAATGTCTTGTGACCAATATAAGTCACGGTAGTGGAGGTAAAATGCCTTGTGGCCAATATAAGTCACGGTAGTGAGGGTAAAATGTCTTGTGGCCAATATAAGTCACGGTAGTGGAGGTAAAATGTGTTTGGCAAACGTGAACTCCATTCATCATCATCATCATCATCATCATCATCATCATCACCATCATTATCATCAAATTGCTCTGCCGCATGGCGTTGGCAATCATGGCCCTCCACCCGAATCTATCTTTTGTCGCTGCAAGTACATCTCCCGCCCTCTCTGTCTTCATCCACTCCGCCAGTCCGTCCAGTGTTTTCTCCCTGGGTCTACCTGGTGCTATTTTCCCCCCTCCAGCTTTCCTGTCGTAACTAGTTGCTCTAATTTTTTTTTTGCCTCATAAAATGTCCTATAACTGTGTGAACTCTGGTAGTGGTAGTAAAATGTCGTGTGGCTAAAAAAAAAAGCCCCAAAGTGGAGGTAAAAAAAGATTTCCTTTTTTTGTCCGATAGAAATCCTAGTGGTAGAGGTAAAATGCTTCTTGCCTAATCTGAACTTTAGTGGTCGGGGTAAATTGTCTTCTGGGCCAATATGAACGTCAGTAGTGGAGGTAAATATTTTGGCCAATATGAACGTCAGAAGTGGAGGTAAATATTTTGACCAGTACGAAAGCTAGTAGTGAAGGTAAACATTTTCACCAGCATGAACCCCAGTAGTGGAGGTAGATATTTTGACTGGTATGAACGTCAGTAGTGGAGGTAAACATTTTGGCCAATATGAACACCAGTAGTGGAAGTAAACATTTTGACCAGTATGAACAATATGAGGCCCCTGGCTATAAACTGACAGTCTGTGAGGACAAACGCTCTCGTGACCTTGATAACATGGACATGGTCACCAACACATGGACCCAGTCACTTTTCATAAAAGGGTTTGGATTACAGGGGATGCGGAGAATTAGAGTTGCGTGAAAAGACAAGTCAATATAAGATCCTTTACGTGACAAGACAAGACAACATAGAATTCTTTACGTGACAAGACAAGACAATATAAAATTATTTACGTGACAAGACAAGACAGCATAGAATTCTTTACGTGACAAGACAAGACAACATAGAATTCTTTACGTGACAAGACAAGACAATATAGAATTCTTTACGTGACAAGACAAGACAATATAGAATTCTTTACGTGACAAGACAAGACAATATAGAATTCTTTACGTGACAAGACAACACAATATAGAATTCTTTACGTGACAAGACAACACAATATAGAATTCTTTACGTGACAAGACAAGACAACATAGAATTCTTTACGTGACAAGACAAGACAACATAGAATTCTTTACGTGACAAGACAAAACAGCATATAATTATTTACGTGATAAGACAAGACAACATAGAATTCTTTACGTGACAAGACAAGACAGCATAGAATTCTTTAGGTGACAAGACAAAACAACATACAATTCTTTATGTGACAAGACAAGACAGCATAGAATTCTTTACGTGACAAGACAAGACAGCATAGAATTCTTTACGTGACGAGACAAGACAGCATAGAATTCTTTACGTGACAAGACAAGACAACATAGAATTCTTTACGTGACAAGACAAGACAGCATAGAATTCTTTACGTGACAAGACAAGACAGCATAGAATTATTTACGTGACAAGACAAGACAACATAGAATTCTTTACGTGACAAGACAAGACAATACAGAATTCTTTATGTGACAAGACAAGACAATATGGAATTCTTTACGTGACAAGACAAGACAACATAGAATTCTTTACGTGACAAGACAAGACAAAATAGAATTCTTTACGTGACAAGACAAGACAATATAGAATTATTTACGTGACAAGACAAGACAATATAGAATTCTTTACGTGACAAGACAAGACAATATAGAATTCTTTACGTGACGAGACAACACAACTTAGAATTCTTTATGTGACAAGACAAGACAATATAGAATTCTTTACGTGACAAGACAAAATAACATAGAATTCTTTACGTGACAAGACAAGACAGCATAGAATTCTTTACGTGAAAAGACAAGACAATATAGAATTCTTTACGTGACAAGACAAGACAACATATAATTCTTTACGTGACAAGACAAGACAACATAAAATTATTTACATGACAAGACAAGACAACATAAAATTATTTACGTGACAAGACAAGACAATATAGAATTCTTTACGTGACAAGACAATAAAGAATTCTTTACGTGACAACACAAGACAACATAGAATTCTTTACGTGACAATACAAGACAACATAGAACTCTTTACGTGACAAGACAAGACAACATAAAATTCTTTACGTGACAAGACAAGACAACATAGAATTCTTTACGTGACAAGACAAGACAACATAGAATTCTTTACGTGACAAGACAAGACAACATAAAATTCTTTACGTGACAAGACAAGACAATATAGAATTCTTTACGTGACAAGACAAGACAACATAGAATTCTTTACGTGACAATACAAGACAACATAGAACTCTTTACGTGACAAGACAAGACAACATAGAATTCTTTACGTGACAAGACAAGACAACATAGAATTCTTTACGTGACAAGACAAGACAACATAGAATTCTTTACGTGACAAGATAAGACAACATAAAATTCTTTACGTGACAAGACAAGACAATATAGAATTCTTTACGTGACAAGACAATATAGAATTCTTTACGTGACAAGACAAGACAACATAGAATTCTTTACGTGACAATACAAGACAACATAGAACTCTTTACGTGACAAGACAAGACAGCATAGAATTATTTACGTGACGAGACAAGACAATATAGAATTCTTTACGTGACAAGACAAGACAGCATAGAATTATTTACGTGACAAGACAAGACAACATAGAATTCTTTACGTGACAAGACAAGACAGCATAGAATTCTTTACGTGACAAGACAAGACAGCATAGAATTATTTACGTGACGAGACAAGACAACATAGAATTATTTACGTGACGAGACAAGACAACATAGAATTCTTTACGTGACAAGACAAGACAAGACAGTATAGAATTCTTTACCTGACAAGACAAGACAACATATAATTATTTACGTGACAAGACAAGACAACATATAATTCTTTACGTGACAAGACAAGACAACATATAATTCTTTACGTGACAAGACAAGACAAGACAGCATAGAATTCTTTACGTGAGAAGACAAGACAGCATAGAATTCTTTACGTTACAAGACAAGACAACATAGAATTCCTTACGTGACAAGACAAGACAGCATAGAATTCTTTACGTGACAAGACAAGTCAATATAGAATTCTTTACGTGACAAGACAAGACAGCATAGAATTCTTTACGTGACAAGACAAGACAACATAGAATTCTTTACGTGACAAGACAAGACAACATAGAATTCTTTACGTGACAAGACAAGACAGCATAGAATTCTTTACGTGACAAGACAAGACAAACTAAAATTCTTGATTTCCTGAGGCTGTAGATAGGAAACGCTTTTTGTACATCCGACCTTCGCCCCCAAAGAAACGTAATGAACAAATGTGAAATATAAGTAACATACGATCACCCAAACAATAAGACCTAGAAAGAAAACAGCTGAAATTAATATAACCAAAGGACATAACTCTTGAGAATTATCTCCCATGTTGCATAGAACTTCTCAGATCTAACACAGTTTGCGCTACCCATTCAGCTAGCATAGAAGCAGATACAAAGTACAAAAACAGTAAGCTCAGAACACTCCTCAAAGTAAGTAAGCTGAAAGTAAATAAGATAAACACCTCAAGTAACGACATGCAAAGAGCATAAATCTCCTCCTCCACAACCACCATCTCCACCCAAAAAAAGAAACCGTTAGCTCTTACATTCTGTTCTTATATGTTGCTAGCTTTAACAAAGTCTGATATTAATGTCTCCAATTACATCTATAAACGACACTTTGTTGTAAATAGAAAACTGTGAAAATAGACTGAATGGTTGGATGAATAACTTTATGAGACAAGACTAGTGTATATTTTTGCTCCCACTTCAAGAGCCACTCTATATTTTAGAGTGATATATAATGGACAACACAAGAGCAAAGTATAAAGTGAGGGATTTAACGGGACGGGAGTGACAAGTGTTTCTTCTTAGTCTTTCTCTCGCCTGTCATCAACAAATTTCCATCGGCCAAGCACCCCTTCACAAATCACCATCACCGTCATCACTGTCTGGCAGTGATTTTTTTTCGAGTTAAGACAGTCGTCTAAGTCGGTAGGGGAAGGTACTTAGATACGTTTTGGTACGTAGTGGTGCCAGACTGTCACTTCTGTACTTTCAGCTGGAACCCTTTAAGACATAGATGTATCCATAATCAGATTGGTGTCCACGTGTTTTGTGTTAGTTGTGGATAGAAGTCATGATAGAACGTGTTACCCCCCCCCCCCCCACCCACCCACCCCTGCAATCTTACTTACGATATATATACAGAAATAACAGTCTCTAGTTTTCATGTACTGACTCTAGAGATATCCTTTACAACAAAAATAATGATATTATCTCGGTAGTCCAGCTGATTCTCAGATCCCCTGTTGGCAGATTGTTATGAAGAGTTAATTAATTGTCGTCTGTTATTATTTGACAATGTTAATATCATTGTTCTGAATTATTAATTGTAATTGTTCCCCTTCTTACATTCAAACTTCCACTACCCTCCCCCTCCCCATCCCTCACCCACCCACCCCCCTTTTTTCCTTCTGTGTGTGTGTGTGTGTGTGTGAGAGTGTGTGTGTGTCTGTGTGTGTGAGGTGGTGTGTGTGTGAGTGTGTGTGTGAGTGTGTGTGTGTGTGTGAATGAGTGTGTGTGTGTGAGTGTGTGTGTGAGTGTGTGTGTGAGTGTGTGTGTGTGTGTGTGAGTGTGTGTGTGCGTGTGAGTGTGTATGTGTGTGTGAGTGTGTGTGTATGTGTGTGTGTGTATGTGTGTGTGTGTGAGAGTGTGTGTTTGAGTGTGTGAGTGTATGTTTGTGTGAATGAGTGTGTGTGTGTGTGTGTATGTGCGAGTGTGTGTGTGTGTGTGCGTGTGTGTGTGTGTGTGTCTAAAATCGCTATTGTGAACAGACATTAAATAAAAGATTCCATTCCAGCCCTGCAATTCCATTTCACTAAGTTTCTGGTTTGCTTGGATTGGCAATGTGCTCTACCAAATACGGTTATAGTGTAATGTACATTGAGTAGGGGAAAAACAACCAGACATTTGACAAGAATTCCTGTTTTGACACAGTAGGGTTACTGTTGATCAGGAGAACGTGTTTTGGATATTTCACTTGTATCATTTTAGCTCACCAATATAAAATCTGGCGTGGACAGTCAGCAAGCAAAGCCAGAGCAAGACTGAGGCAGCCGAGATGTGGTTTCTCTAAAAAGAATGTTGAGAGTTCCATGGACAGCAAAGAAAACAAACGAGACAGTCTTGATGGAGACAGACACAAGTAGATCACTCAAAAGGAAGATTAGGAAAAGACAAGCAACATTTATAGGCCATTTTATGAGGAAGGGGGATTTGGAGCACCTGGTCACAACGGGAAAGCTGGAGGGAAAGAGAGCACCAGGTAGACCCAGGGAGAAAATGCTGGACGGACTTGCAGAGTGGCTGGGGATGAGGAGGGTGGGGGAGATGCTGGGGGCAACGAGAGACAGAGATGGTTGGAAGTCCATGATCGCCAACGCCATGCGGCAGGACACCTGATGATGATGATGAATATACAATCTGTGACGCATGTGTTTTTTGTGTTAATTCACCAATATACAATCTGTGACGTATGTGTTTTCTGTGTTAGTTTACCAACATACAATTTGTGACGTATGTGTTTTCTGTGTTAGTTTACCAACATACAATCTGTGACGTATGTGTTTTCTGTGTTAGTTTACCAACATACAATCTGTGACGTATGTGTTTTCTGTGTTAGTTTACCAACATACAATCTGTGACGTATGTGTTTTCTGTGTTAGTTTACCAATATACAAACTGTGACGTATGTGTTGTTTGTGTTAGTTTACCAATATACAAACTGTGACGCATGTGTTTTCTGTGTTAGTTTACTAATATACAATCTATGACGCATGTGTTTTTTGTGTTAATTTACCAACATACAATCTGTGACGTATGTGTTTTATGTGTTAATTTACCAACATACAATCTGTGACGTATGTATTTTATGTGTTAGTTTACCAACATACAATCTGTGACGTATGTGTTTTATGTGTTAATTTACCAATATGCAATCTGTGACGTATGTGTTTTCTGTGTTAGTTTACCAATATACAATCTGTGACGTATGTGTTTTCTGTGTTAGTTTACCAACATACAATCTGTGACGTATGTGTTTTCTGTGTTAATTCACCAACATACAATCTGTGACGTATGTGTTTTCTGTGTTTGCTTACCAATATACAATCTATGACGTATGTGTTTTCTGTGTTAGTTTACCAATGTACAATCTGTGACGTATGTTTTCTGTGTTAATTTACCAACATACAATCTGTGACGTATGTGTTTTCTGTGTTAGTTTACCAACATACAATCTGTGACGTATGTGTTTTCTGTGTTAATTCACCAACATAAAATCTGTGACGTAATGGTTTTCTGTGTTAATTTACCAATATGTATTTTATGTGTTAGTTTACCAACATACAATCTGTGACGTATGTGTTTTATGTGTTAATTTACCAATATGCAATCTGTGACGTATGTGTTTTCTGTGTTAGTTTACCAATATACAATCTGTGACGTATGTGTTTTCTGTGTTAGTTTACCAATATACAATATGTGACGCATGTGTTTTCTGTGTTAATTTACCAACATACAATCTATGACGTATGTGTTTTCTGTGTTAGTTTACCAACATACAATCTGTGACGTATGTGTTTTCTGTGTTAGTTTACCAACATACAATCTGTGACGCATGTGTTTTCTGTGTTAGTTTACCAACATACAATCTGTGACGTATGTGTTTTCTGTGTTAGTTTACCAACATACAATCTGTGACGTATGTGTTTTCTGTG
>JAPXFY010000860.1:37500-45596 GCA_030674185.1 Monoplex corrugatus
ATGTAATAGACTGATGGAAAGCTCTTTGGTGCACCTTTCAGATAATGATAGCGAAACTTAGAAACAAACTGGGTCAAAGCCACCAAATAAAGAAATTTAAAGAAAATGTGTAGGAGAGCACACAAAATCTTTAGAGGCCGTTTTCTCAAAATGGCCGTCATACAACTTAATGACTTTAAACATACATAACTTCTACATTTTTTTTTAGTACAAGCTTTATTCAAGTACCAAAATAATCAGCAGAATGTATACTTTCCAGTGATATGTATATCTCAAAATGCCCAAAATGCTAGTTAAGACTGATTTTGTGGTGCGAGGTCACAATTATCTTTTTCTCTCTTTTCTTACGAGGCAAGGGAAAAAAATCTTGGCTGTGTCTTTCACACAACAGACAATCAGGCCAGTAGAACCATACGTCAACTCTTGACAGGGAATTGGTTAGCTTGTTACGCCTGTTTCTCTGGCGACTGGCATACAAGGAAGGCTTGCAGTTGGAGCAAGTCTTGTCTCTGATGTTTACATTGTGAGAGCAAGCATGTTGCTGTGGAGTACTGATCAAGTATCAGTGTTCCTGAATGCACGTGCCTTCCTCGTTGGCTTGATTAAAGGCGTAATGATGCCAGTGTGAACACTTGCCATACGCTGCTGATACTGCAAGTCTGGCACCGCTTGAAGCAGGCTGCCTCCGTTGGTAGAGCCATGGAGTCCAGATTTGACGTCTCGAGTTTAACACCAGCTTGCAAAATCCAAAACAAGTGTGACTGCCCGCGTTCAAGCGAACAGGAACCAGAAAAAAAAACACGAAAGAAGAATAAGAACACGTATTTAATACAACAAGACAAGACAGGCGCAAATTTTCGGCCAACTTGGCCTTTGTCAAGCGTAAGATTACAAACAAACAAACAAACATCAGATACAAAAATCTGTGCCTGTCTTGTCTGGTTGTATTAAATACGCGTTCTTATTCTTCTTTCGTGTTTTTTTCTGGTTCCTACCAGCTTGCAAGGTAAAATGTGACCTGTTTACTGTCCATCTTACTACTTCAGCCATTGTGGTGGTGTCAGCTTGGTGTTCCCATTCTCTCTTCTGCACCCCCTCTCCCATTTCAAGGTCGTGCAACGCGTAGGGTTTTGTGGAGACTGAAGTAGTCTGCCGGATAATTGCTAGCAGATTTAAGCGGAGCGCATATGGGATTATCAGAGTCTGATGATTCCCTCTTGAACAAACTCCGAACTTAAACTGCAGATTCATACTGGTAGAAACACAAGAGTTTCGGAACACCTGTCCGTCTGTCTCTCTATCAGTCTCTCTCCATTTTTTCTGTTTTTCTCCTTCCCTCTCAATTCCACTCTGTCTGTCTGTCTTTCTGTCTGTCTGTCTGTCTGTCTGTCTGCCTGTCTGCCTGTATATATATATCTCTCTCTCTCTCTCTCTCTCTCTCTCTCTTCTTTCTTTTCCTTTTTCTCCTTAGCGTTCTCTGATTATTCTAAAATGCTTTCCATGAGGTTGGCTACAGAAGTTAAATTGTTCTGGAATTGCCTAAAATAGCTGTACTGTGAAAGGCACTCCCAGATCAAACTGACATTCATCTACAGAATATTCTTACTGAACTAGTGACATCTGAATTCTGACAAGTACTTGAACGCCATGCTTTATGTGTCAGTTGTTCAACATCTTTCTCTTCTTCTTGTCTCTGTTCCAACATGGGTTTTGTGGGGAGACAGGGCTGAAGTCAGCAGTGAGCTAGAACACATGAAGTGGAGAAAAGTGCCATGCAATACAGCATCAAGGTCTCTTTTACGCCATCAGTCCAGCTTTCGTTTGGTCTGCTTCTTGCTTCAAGTCCAGATACTTTTTCTGTTATTGTAAACTTGCTGAGCCAACGGATGGGGCTGCATGCTAGTTTTTCTTCTGATAAATATAACGGATGAGGGATACCCCCACCAATTTCTGTTATTGTAGACTTGCTGAGCCAACGGATGGAATTACATGCTGGTTTTTCTTCTGATAAATATAACTGTAGATGGATACCCCTACCATTTGATGTTGAGCATAAATATCACAGTAACATTATTCATGATATTTTTAATACGAAAACTGTGCTGCCAGGGCAAGAGAACCTTCATTAACTCATTACAGGGAGTCAGTTAGCTAGTTCCATCTGTTTCTTTGGGCCAGTGGTATGTGAGGCACGCTCGGAGTTGGAGCCAATCTTGTCTGGCGCTCAGAGAGCGAGAGGAGGCCAGCTTATTTGGCGTAAGGATACATGGCAGTGACAAGTCATTAGTGTAGGTGTATGTGCGTGCCTTTGTGAGTCGTTTAGCAATGGTAGAAATGATGCCAGGCGGGATACTGGCAGTAATCTGCTGATTATGTGAATCTGGTGTTGATTGAAAACACAGGAGTTTCTGAACGTATCTCTGAATTGATGTTGCTGATGTGTTCGTTAGTTGCTGTTGTTTTTTCCCATTGTTTCTGTTCGTGTTATAATTCTGCTCCCTTTTTTCTCCTTTTTTAATTTTGTTTTAAAGACAGTAATTTATCCATTTCTTCAGAATACAGAGGGAAGAAGAAGGGGCAGACGACAGTAAGGGTTGAGTGAGGTGAAACTATGACAAGAACAGAGAAATGACTATGACATCAAAGTACAAGACATTTTGACAAGGCGTGATATGTATATGTAGTCAAAAAATCATGAAGAATTCACTATTTCAGACCTTAGTGACGTCCCATTGCCTGTGTCGCTCTGTGTTGGAGTACAACACTGGGCATGATTTGGTGGTCTGTGACTACTAGATGAATATGGTGCAATGTTAAAGTGGCCAGTAGATGAACATAGTACAATGTTAAAGTGGCCAGTAGATGAACATAGTACAATGTTAAAGTGGCCAGTAGATGAACATAGTACAATGTTAAAGTGGCCAGTAGATGAACATAGTACAATGTTAAAGTGGCCAGTAGATGAACATAGTACAATGTTAAAGTGACCAGTAGATGAACATAGTACAATGTTAAAGTGGCCAGTAGATGAACATAGTACAATGTTAAAGTGACCAGTAGATGAACATAGTACAATGTTAAAGTGGCCAGTAGATGAACATAGTACAATGTTAAAGTGACCAGTAGATGAACATAGTACAATGTTAAAGTGGCCAGTAGATGAACATAGTACAATGTTAAAGTGACCAGTAGATGAACATAGTACAATGTTAAAGTGGCCAGTAGATGAACATAGTACAATGTTAAAGTGGCCAGTAGATGAACATAGTACAATGTTAAAGTGACCAGTAGATGAACATGATACAATGTTAAAGTGGTCAGTAGATGAACATGATACAATGTTAAAGTGGCCAGTAGATGAACATAGTACAATGTTAAAGTGGCCAGTAGATGAACATGATACAATGTTAAAGTGGCCAGTAGATGAACATGATACAATGTTAAAGTGACCAGTAGATGAACATAGTACAATGTTAAAGTGGCCAGTAGATGAACATGATACAATGTTAAAGTGGCCAGTAGATGAACATAGTACAATGTTAAAGTGGTCAGTAGATGAACATAGTACAATGTTAAAGTGGCCAGTAGATGAACATAGTACAATGTTAAAGTGGCCAGTAGATGAACATAGTACAATGTTAAAGTGGCCAGTAGATGAACATAGTACAATGTTAAAGTGGCCAGTAGATGAACATAGTACAATGTTAAAGTGGCCAGTAGATGAACATAGTACAATGTTAAAGTGGCCAGTAGATGAACATAGTACAATGTTAAAGTGGCCAGTAGATGAACATGATACAATGTTAAAGTGACCAGTAGATGAACATGATACAATGTTAAAGTGGCCAGTAGATGAACATAGTACAATGTTAAAGTGACCAGTAGATGAACATAGTACAATGTTAAAGTGACCAGTAGATGAACATAGTACAATGTTAAAGTGGCCAGTAGATGAACATGATACAATGTTAAAGTGGCCAGTAGATGAACATAGTACAATGTTAAAGTGGCCAGTAGATGAACATAGTACAATGTTAAAGTGACCAGTAGATGAACATAGTACAATGTTAAAGTGGCCAGTAGATGAACATGATACAATGTTAAAGTGGCCAGTAGATGAACATATAACAATGTTAAAGTGACCAGTAGATGAACATAGTACAATGTTAAAGTGACCAGTAGATGAACATAGTACAATGTTAAAGTGGCCAGTAGATGAACATGATACAATGTTAAAGTGGCCAGTAGATGAACATAGTACAATGTTAAAGTGGTCAGTAGATGAACATGATACAATGTTAAAGTGGCCAGTAGATGAACATGATACAATGTTAAAGTGGTCAGTAGATGAACATGATACAATGTTAAAGTGGCCAGTAGATGAACATGATACAATGTTAAAGTGGCCAGTAGATGAACATGATACAATGTTAAAGTGGTCAGTAGATGAACATGATACAATGTTAAAGTGGCCAGTAGATGAACATGATACAATGTTAAAGTGACCAGTAGATGAACATAGTACAATGTTAAAGTGACCAGTAGATGAACATAGTACAATGTTAAAGTGACCAGTAGATGAACATAGTACAATGTTAAAGTGGCCAGTAGATGAACATAGTACAATGTTAAAGTGACCAGTAGATGAACATAGTACAATGTTAAAGTGGCCAGTAGATGAACATAGTACAATGTTAAAGTGACCAGTAGATGAACATAGTACAATGTTAAAGTGGCCAGTAGATGAACATAGTACAATGTTAAAGTGGCCAGTAGATGAACATAGTACAATGTTAAAGTGGCCAGTAGATGAACATGATACAATGTTAAAGTGGCCAGTAGATGAACATAGTACAATGTTAAAGTGACAAGTAGATGAACATGATGCAATGTTAAAGTGGCCAGTAGATGAACATAGTACAATGTTAAAGTGACAAGTAGATGAACATGATGCAATGTTAAAGTGGCCAGTAGATGAACATAGTACAATGTTAAAGTGGCCAGTAGATGAACATAGTACAATGTTAAAGTGACAAGTAGATGAACATGATACAATGTTAAAGTGACCAGTAGATGAACATAGTACAATGTTAAAGTGACCAGTAGATGAACATAGTACAATGTTAAAGTGACAAGTAGATGAACATGATACAATGTTAAAGTGGCCAGTAGATGAACATAGTACAATGTTAAAGTGGCCAGTAGATGAACATAGTACAATGTTAAAGTGGTCAGTAGATGAACATGATACAATGTTAAAGTGGCCAGTAGATGAACATAGTACAATGTTAAAGTGGCCAGTAGATGAACATGATACAATGTTAAAGTGGTCAGTAGATGAATATGATGCAATGTTAAAGTGACCAGTAGATGAACATGATACAATGTTAAAGTGACCAGTAGATGAACATGATACAATGTTAAAGTGACCAGTAGATGAACATAGTACAATGTTAAAGTGGCCAGTAGATGAACATGATACAATGTTAAAGTGGTCAGTAGATGAACATAGTACAATGTTAAAGTGGCCAGTAGATGAATATGATACAATGTTAAAGTGGCCAGTAGATGAACATAGTACAATGTTAAAGTGGCCAGTAGATGAACATAGTACAATGTTAAAGTGACCAGTAGATGAACATAGTACAATGTTAAAGTGGCCAGTAGATGAACATGATACAATGTTAAAGTGGCCAGTAGATGAACATAGTACAATGTTAAAGTGACCAGTAGATGAACATGATACAATGTTAAAGTGGCCAGTAGATGAACATGATACAATGTTAAAGTGGCCAGTAGATGAACATGATACAATGTTAAAGTGGCCAGTAGATGAACATGATACAATGTTAAAGTGACCAGTAGATGAACATAGTACAATGTTAAAGTGGCCAGTAGATGAACATGATACAATGTTAAAGTGGCCAGTAGATGAACATAGTACAATGTTAAAGTGACCAGTAGATGAACATGATACAATGTTAAAGTGGCCAGTAGATGAACATGATACAATGTTAAAGTGGCCAGTAGATGAACATGATACAATGTTAAAGTGGTCAGTAGATGAACATGATACAATGTTAAAGTGACCAGTAGATGAACATAGTACAATGTTAAAGTGACCAGTAGATGTATATGATGCAATGTTAAAGTGACCAGTAGATGAACATAGTACAATGTTAAAGTGGTCAGTAGATGAACATAGTACAATGTCAAAGTGACCAGTAGATGAACATGATACAATGTTAAAGTGGCCAGTAGATGAACATAGTACAATGTTAAAGTGGTCAGTAGATGAACATAGTACAATGTTAAAGTGGTCAGTAGATGAACATAGTACAATGTTAAAGTGGCCAGTAGATGAACATAGTACAATGTTAAAGTGACCAGTAGATGAACAAGATACAATGTTAAAGTGGCCAGTAGATGAACATAGTACAATGTTAAAGTGGCCAGTAGATGAACATAGTACAATGTTAAAGTGGCCAGTAGATGAACATAGTACAATGTTAAAGTGGCCAGTAGATGAACATGATACAATGTTAAAGTGGCCAGTAGATCAACATAGTACAATGTTAAAGTGGCCAGTAGATGAACATAGTACAATGTTAAAGTGGCCAGTAGATGAACATAGTGCAATGTTAAAGTGACCAGTAGATGAACATAGTACAATGTTAAAGTGGCCAGTAGATGAACATAGTACAATGTTAAAGTGACCAGTAGATGAACATGATACAATGTTAAAGTGGCCAGTAGATGAACATAGTACAATGTTAAAGTGACCAGTAGATGAACATAGTACAATGCTAAAGTGGCCAGTAGATGAACATAGTACAATGTTAAAGTGGCCAGTAGATGAACATAGTGCAATGTTAAAGTGACCAGTAGATGAACATAGTACAATGTTAAAGTGGCCAGTAGATGAACATGATACAATGTTAAAGTGACCAGTAGATGAACATAGTACAATGTTAAAGTGGTCAGTAGATGAACATGATACAATGTTAAAGTGGTCAGTAGATGAACATAGTACAATGTTAAAGTGGCCAGTAGATGAACATAGTACAATGTTAAAGTGGCCAGTAGATGAACATAGTACAATGTTAAAGTGGTCAGTAGATAAACATAGTACAATGTTAAAGTGGCCAGTAGATGAACATGATACAATGTTAAAGTGACCAGTAGATGAACATAGTACAATGTTAAAGTGGTCAGTAGATGAACATGATACAATGTTAAAGTGGTCAGTAGATGAACATAGTACAATGTTAAAGTGGCCAGTAGATGAACATAGTACAATGTTAAAGTGGCCAGTAGATGAACATAGTACAATGTTAAAGTGGTCAGTAGATAAACATAGTACAATGTTAAAGTGGCCAGTAAATGAACATGATACAATGTTAAAGTGACCAGTAGATGAACATAGTACAATGTTAAAGTGGCCAGTAGATGAACATAGTACAATGTTAAAGTGGCCAGTAGATGAACATAGTACAATGTTAAAGTGGCCAGTAGATGAACATGATACAATGTTAAAGTGGCCAGTAGATGAACATGATACAATGTTAAAGTGACCAGTAGATGAACATAGTACAATGTTAAAGTGGCCAGTAGATGAACATGATACAATGTTAAAGTGACCAGTAGATGAACATAGTACAATGTTAAAGTGACAAGTAGATGTACATGATACAATGTAAAAGTGACAAGTAGATGAACATAGTACAATGTTAAAGTGGCCAGTAGATGAACATAGTACAATGTTAAAGTGACCAGGAAATGAATATGATGCAATGTTAAAGTGGCCAGTAGATGAACATGATACAATGTTAAAGTGACCAGTAGATGAATATGATACAATGTTAAAGTGGCCAGTTGATGAACATAGTACAATGTTAAAGTGGCCAGTTGATGAAATATTTAAAAGTTAAAGTGGAGTAGATGAAAATAGTACAATGTTAAAGTGGCCAGTAGATGAAATATACAATGTTAAAGTGGGGAGTAGTGAAATATACAAAGTTAAAGTGGCCAGTAGATGAAATATACAATGTTAAAGTGCAGTAGTGAAATGTACAATGTTAAGTGGGCCAGTAGAT
>JAPXFY010000861.1:0-32500 GCA_030674185.1 Monoplex corrugatus
ATGCAGGTTCTGGTGGACAAGGTGCGGGAGTCAAAGGTTATACAGGTGCAGAATTCCATCAAAGATTGACCACCACATTGATGATATTACAGTGTTCTTTTTACAGGTCAGACGTCCCATCATGGTGACTAGCTGAGCACTACAGCGATGTTTTATAATGTTTAGATGGCGAGATGGCCCATCAGAGTCGCTGACTGAGCACTCTGCTGATGCTTTGAAAAGTTCCTTTCACAGGTGAGATGTCCAATTTGGGTCAGTTACTGGGCACTGTGGTGATATTTTAAAATGTCTATTCCTTGCCACACAAAATGAAAAAGGAGAAAAACTTGTGCAATGGGCACAGATGAATGAGCTCATCATTGTAGGAAATACCTGGTCTGAGCTATGAGCAGCCTAACAGAAGAAAATGGACATGGATGAGTCCAGGAGATAACATAAAAATCAAATTGATTACATCCTGATAAAGAAAAGATTTAGAAATTCTTTACTGATAGCAAAAACACTACCAGGCTCAGATTGCAACAGTGACCACAATCCTGTAATAGGAAGATTTAGGCTAAAACTAAAGAAAAGAAAACAGACCAAAAGTAACATCAAACAGATGAAGCGACCGGCGAAACATTTTACGTACATGTTCAAAACAAATTCAGGGATCTGGAGGACATTGGTGACAGTGAGGACCAATGGACAAACTTGAGAAACTCGATAAATGAAGCTTGTGAAAAAATCCCTAGAGTTGAAAGAGACAACAAAAGAAATTAAAGGTTTGATGGAAAAATGGAGGAAAGCAAAGGGAAAAGAGGAAGAATACAATAGGATAAAATCACGAATAGATGCAATGAAGCTAAGGAAGCTTGGCTGGAAACAAAGTGCAAAGAAATAGAAGACTGACACAAAACAGATTCTCAAACTATATACAGAAACAATGAAGAAACTGCCTACAGGAAAAAGACATGCACATCAACTGGATGCTTAAAATTGAAAGATGGGTACGTTTATCATGGAAAAAGACAAAATATTAGAGATGGGGACAGTACATTAAAGACCTTTTTAACGATGACAAAAACGAAGAACACGTTGTAAGAAGGAACATTGAAGGATCACCCATAATGAAAGATGAAGTTAGTGCAGCGTTGAAAAAGATGAAACTGGGAAAAGTCCCAGGACCAGACAATATTACTACAGAAATGATTGAGGCTCTAGAAGATTTTGGTATTGAAAAAATAACAGACCTCCTAAATCAAATTTATGACACAAGAAAAGACCCTAAAGATGTGTCAAAATATTTTTCATCTCACTTCCAATGAAGACGGGCTTTCGAATGGAAACTCCATCATACAATCAGCTTGATAAGTAATGTAACAAAAATCCTATTAAGAATTATCATGATGAGGACAAGGAACAGAATCAGCAGAAGAACATTGTGGATTTGTGGAAGGGAAAGGAAGTATTAATGCCATACACATCCTAAGAACTGTCAGAAGTATTAATGCCATTCACATCCTAAGAACTATCATAGAAAGGTCCAGTAGAGTTGACTAAGGATTTATTTTTATGCTCTGTTGATTATACCAAGGCTTTTGATCAAGTAATGCACAAATACCTGGGAACGGTCATTTCATCAGACGGCAGATGCACATCGGAAATAGCTGGCAGAATCGGCCAAGCCAAAACAGCATTCAAGAAAATGACAAGCATTCTTACCAACAAATGCCTATCAATTAACATCAGAAAGAGAGTCCTTGAATGTTATATAGAACCAATACTGTTGTACAGATGCGAGGCGTGGACAGTCAGCAAGCAAAGCCAGAGCAGGATTGAGGCAGCCGAGATGTGGTTTCTCAGAAGAATGTTGAGAGTACCATGGACAGCACAGAAAACAAACGAGACAGTCTTGATGGAGGCAGACACAAGTCGATCACTGATAAGGAAGATTAGGAAAAGACAAGCAACATTTATAGGCCATTTTATGAGGAAGGGGGATTTGGAGCACCTGGTCACAACGGGAAAGCTGGAGGGAAAGAGAGCACCGGGTAGACCCAGGGAGAGAATGCTGGACGGACTTGCAGGGTGGCTGAGGATGAAGAGGGTGGGGGAGATGCTGGGGGCAGCGAGAGATAGAGATGGTTGGAAGTCCATGGTCGCCAACGCCATGCGGCAGGGCACCTGATGATGATGATGATGAATGCACAAAGAATTGATCAACAGCTAGAAAGGCTCAATATTATTGGAAAAGATCTCTAACAATAATCAGAAATATTTATTGGTAACAAACAGCAGCAATGAGAATAGAAAATAATATAAGCTCTTTCCAAAATATCAAAAGAGGCGCCATGCAGGGCCGTGTTCTGTAACCAGATTTGTTTTCACTTTACAGTGAAACCATCATGAGAAACCTAGAAGTATACTCCTAATCATAATTTAAGGGCCACTTCTTCCTTCCTCTCTAATTTTAAGTTGAAATAATTGACAATGTTTAGAATTGATTCTATGTTTTATTTCATCATTTCCACACCTGTTTTGGAAAAAGAAATTAGCACAATGACCCATTAGTGAACAGCACATGCATTTAAAGGAACATCCCCCCTTTTCAAAAAACAGAAAGTGTCAGATTTGGCCAATCTGTTTTCAATATCGCATGTGTCTGCCCCGAGCCTGGATGCATGCTTCACAGCGCCGATGCATCGACCCCACAAGGGTACGGAGTGTGTCCTGAGGGATGGCCGCCCACTCGATCTGCAGGATGTCGACCAGCCTGGCCAGGGTGCCCGGTGGGGGGTGGTTGTCCCTGATGCGCCTCCCGAGCACATCCCAGAGGTGTTCAATTGGGTTCAGGTCAGGTGAGCACGCTGGCCAGGCCATACGGACGACTTCATGCTGCTCCAGGAAGTCGGTCACAAGGCGTGCTCGATGCGCAGGTGCATTGTCGTCCTGGAAGATGGCGCCTTGACCAAGGTCCACAAGCGCAGGCAGTGCCACGGCCGCCAGAACCTCGTCCCGGTACCGGACCCCGTTCAGGATGCCGTCAATGGGGAGCAGGGGGGTCCGGGTACCACGGCTCATGCCACCCCACACCATCACCGACCCGCCGCCGTACCGGTTATGCTCTTGGACAGTGGCCTCAGCGAACCTCTCCCCTTGACGTCGCCACACCAGAGCCCGGCCATCGTTAAAGGTCAGGGTGAAGCTGGACTCATCCGAAAACAAGACCCGGGCCCACTGTTGCCTTGTCCAGGTCATGTGCTCCCTGGCCCAGGTCATGCGGCGCACTCTGTTGACCGGTGACAGCACGGATCGGACGGCCGGTCTCCGTGACCTCAAGTTTGCCTCATGTAGCCGTTCTCTCACCTTGCTGCAGCTGATGTTAGCACCTGTTGCGTCCCTCAGCTGACCCCTCAAGGTCACCGCAGTGGATGCCCTTTCCCTCAGGACGGAGAGGGCAAGGTAGCGGTCTTGCTGTCTTGTCGTTACTCTGGGTCGACCCGTGTGACGCCTTTCCTGGACTGCTCCAGTCTCATTGAAGCGCTCCAGCAGTCTCTGGATTGTGGAATGCGACACTTCAAGTCGTCTAGCAACTTCCCGCTGCGCTAGGCCTTCATCAAGCAGAGCGAGGGCTCTCCCCCGCTGCTCATCCGTCATCCGTCGTCTTGCAAGCATGGTTAAAACGAACCAAGAACGGTCCTTTTTATCCTCGTCTGCGGGCAACTTTGGCTGGAGTAGTGTTCAAAAAGGGCTTGCCTTGCACGTGCAAAGCGAATTTTGTCGCTACCTTGCCTGCGTCGTCAGAGAGACCCTGCTGAAGATTCGACAATTTCGTGTGGAAATTGTCTTCCTTGGGCCGCCCATTGCAAATCGGCAAATCCCCAAACACGTGCCAAAAGGAAACTGCAATGTTGTCTGAGCTCTTATCCATTCAGTTACGGCAACGAATTGGAGAAAAGAGTAAGAGAAAATAGGTTATTTCTCCTTTCAAAAATTGACTCAAAAACGTTCCTGGCCCTTCAATAATGACGTGTAGTATATGCCCTGGGATAAAGGTTGGAGGAAGAATGATAAACAACATTTGTTATGCAGATGACACCGTGCTAATTGCAGAAAATGAAAAAGACCTACAAAACCTTGTGAATGTAATAGAAATAGAAAGCAAAAATGAAGGGCAGGAGCTAAATAGAAAGACTGCAGTCATGGTAATCAGTAAAAGACATGAAATCCCCTCATGCAAAATAACAACAAATGGCACAACTTTGAGACAGGTTGATAAGTTTAAATATCTGGGAATGGTCATCTCACCAGACGGCAGATGCACAATCAGAAATATCCAGCAGAATCGGCCAAGCATTCAGGAAGGTGAAAAGCATTCTTACCAACAAATGCCTACCAATTAACATCAGGAAGAGAGTTCTTGATTGTTGTATAGAACCAATAATATTGTATGGCTGTGAGGCATGGACGGTCAACATGCAAAATCAAAAAATTGAGGCAACTGAAATGTGTCTTCTAAGAAGAATGTTGAGAGTTCCATGGACAACAAAGAATACAAACAAGACAGTCTTGAAGGAGGCAGACACAAGATCATTTACAATGAAGATTAGGAACAAAAAACAAGCAACATTTATAGGCCATTTTATGAGGAAAGGGAAATTAGAGCACCTGGTCACAACAGGAAGCTGGAGGTAAAGAGAACACCAGGTAGACACAGGGGGAAAAATATTTGACGGACTTGCAGGGTGGCTGATGACAGAGGGTGGGAGATGTACTTGCAGCGACAGGGATAGATTCATGTGGAAGGCCATGATCGCCAATGCCCTTCAGCAGGGCACATGATGATGATGATATTACAGCATAATTATTATACAATGTACAATCCTTATGGTGTCTAAATGGATTACGGTGTGATGTACTCCATTCTTAGTATCATGACATATCCTGGCGTCAGTGAGGCCCCGAGAGATATAGACACCTGCGGTGTTGATAAGAAGATACGAACAGTAACGTTAGTGATGCATCCATGAAGTGGAGGAGTCTTGACTGTGTGGTCTCAGTCTTCCCAATGAGCACTGGTAGCATGCTCAACTCCGAGTAGAAGCCAATTGGAGCCAGAAAAATCCCATAATGAGTATGGAGATTCAAACCCACAACCTTCTAGCCAAACGTTTGTTGCACTAATCACTACATCACAGTGACTGATCGTATAACTGCCAAAGTTGCGTTGTGTCATGGTCTGTTAGAGTACACCATATGACCCACTCCACTGTCTTCAGTACTTATAGGTTCTGTTATGGTCTGTTAGAGTACACCATATGACCCACTCCACTGTCTTCAGTACTTATAGCTTCTGTTATGGTCTGTTAGAGTACACCATATGACCCACTCCACTGTCTTCAGTACCTATAGGTTCTCTTATGATCTGTTAGAGTACACCATATGACCCACTCCACTGTCTTCAGTACTTATAGCTTCTGTTATGGTCTGTTACAGTACACCATATGACCCACTCCACTGTCTTCAGTACCTATAGGTTCTGTTATGGTCTGTTACAGTACACCATATGACCCACTCCACTGTCTTCAGTACTTATAGCTTCTGTTATGGTCTGTTACAGTACACCATATGACCCACTCCGCTGTCTTCAGTACTTACAGGTTCTGTTATGGTCTGTTACAGTACACCATATGACCCACTCCACTGTCTTCAGTACTTGTAGGTTCTGTTATGGTCTGTTAGAGTACACCATATGACCCACTGTTATGGTCTGTTAGAGTACACCATATGACCCACTGTTATGGTCTGTTAGAGTACACCATATGACCCACTGTTATGGTCTGTTAGAATACACCATATGACCCACTCCGCTGTCTTCAGTACTTATAGGTTCTGTTATGGTCTATTAGCAGAGCCTGGAATTCGTCGCGGAAACGAGGATTTCCGCGGAAATCAAAATCGAAAATCGCGCAAAAAGAATATTTTTCGCGTTAAAAAAAATCGACGACCATACTTAAAAAAAAAAGAAAAGAAAAAAACAGCTGATCGGTGGAGCAGACGATTTTCGCGCGAAACGATCTGCTGTGTATGATGGATCCTGATCTTGTGCCCAATGTTTATTAAATACTCTTTTGACTGATATTCATTGTGATTTTCAGTGTGTTAGATGCCTTTAAATTTGTCTCCAGAATGCCTCAGAATGCACAGATTTTAGTCTTGATTTTAAAAATTTTCCGGGGGAGCATGCCCCCGGACCCCCCTAGAAGTTTCCTCTTTTTTTTTTCTTAGCAATTCCAGGCTCTGATTAGAGTACACCATATGACCCACTCCACTGTCTTCAGTACTTATAGCTTCTGTTATGGTCTGTTACAGTACACCATATACTCCTAATCATAATTTAAGGGCCGCTTCTTCCTTCCTCTCTAATTTTAAGTTGAAATAATTGACAATGTTTAGAATTGATTCTATGTTTTATTTCATCATTTCCACACCTGTTTTGGAAAAAGAAATTAGCACAATGACCCATTAGTGAACAGCACATGCATTTAAAGGAACATCCCCCCCTTTTCAAAAAACAGAAAGTGTCAGATTTGGCCAATCTGTTTTCAATATCGCGTGTGTCCGCCCCGAGCCTGGATGCATGCTTCACAGCGCCGATGCATCGACCCCACAAGGGTACGGAGTGTGTCCTGAGGGATGGCCGCCCACTCGATCTGCAGGATGTCGACCAGCCTGGCCAGGGTGCCCGGTGGGGGGTGGTTGTCCCTGATGCGCCTCCCGAGCACATCCCAGAGGTGTTCAATTGGGTTCAGGTCAGGTGAGCACGCTGGCCAGGCCATACGGACGACTTCATGCTGCTCCAGGAAGTCGGTCACAAGGCGTGCTCGATGCGCAGGTGCATTGTCGTCCTGGAAGATGGCGCCTTGACCAAGGTCCACAAGCGCAGGCAGTGCCACGGCCGCCAGAACCTCGTCCCGGTACCGGACCCCGTTCAGGATGCCGTCAATGGGGAGCAGGGGGGTCCGGGTACCATGGCTCATGCCTCCCCACACCATCACCGACCCGCCGCCGTACCGGTTATGCTCTTGGACAGTGGCCTCAGCGAACCTCTCCCCTTGACGTCGCCACACCCGAGCCCGGCCATCGTTAAAGGTCAGGGTGAACCTGGACTCATCCGAAAACAAGACCCGGGCCCACTGTTGCCTTGTCCAGGTCACGTGCTCCCTGGCCCAGGTCATGCGGCGCACTCTGTTGACCGGTGACAGCACGGGTTGGACGGCCGGTCTCCGTGACCTCAAGTTTGCCTCATGTAGCCGTCTTCTCACCGTGCTGCAGCTGATGTTAGCACCTGTTGCGTCCCTCAGCTGACCCCTCAAGGTCACCGCAGTGGATGCCCTTTCCCTCAGGACGGAGAGGGCAAGGTAGCGGTCTTGCTGTCTTGTCGTTACTCTGGGTCGACCCGTGTGACGCCTTTCCTGGACTGCTCCAGTCTCATTGAAGCGCTCCAGCAGTCTCTGGATTGTGGAATGCGACACTTCAAGTCGTCTAGCAACTTCCCGCTGCGCTAGGCCTTCATCAAGCAGAGCGAGGGCTCTCCCCCGCTGCTCATCCGTCATCCGTCGTCTTGCAAGCATGGTTAAAACGAACCAAGAACGGGTCCTTTTTATCCTCGTCTGCGGGCAACTTTGGCTGGAGTAGTGTTCAAAAAGGGCTTGCCTTGCACGTGCAAAGCGAATTTTGTCGCTACCTTGCCTGCGTCGTCAGAGAGACCCTGCTGAAGATTCGACAATTTCGTGTGGAAATTGTCTTCCTTGGGCCGCCCATTGCAAATCGGCAAATCCCCAAACAAGTGCCAAAAGGAAACTGCAATGTTGTCTGAGCTCTTATCCATTCAGTTACGGCAACGAATTGGAGAAAAGAGTAAGAGAAAATAGGTTATTTCTCCTTTCAAAAATTGACTCAAAAACGTTCCTGGCCCTTCAATAATGACGTGTAGTATAGGTTGTGTCATGGTCTGTTACAGTACACCATATGACCCACTGTTATGGTCTGTTAGAGTACACCATATGACCCACTCCACTGTCTTCAGTACTTATAGCTTCTGTTATGGTCTGTTACAGTACACCATATGACCCACTCCACTGTCTTCAGTACTTATAGCTTCTGTTATGGTCTGTTAGAGTACACCGTATGACCCACTCCACTGTCTTCAGTACTTATAGCTTCTGTTATGGTCTGTTACAGTACACCATATGACCCACTCCACTGTCTTCAGTACTTATAGCTTCTGTTATGGTCTGTTAGAGTACACCGTATGACCCACTCCACTGTCTTCAGTACTTATAGCTTCTGTTATGGTCTGTTACAGTACACCATATGACCCACTCCACTGTCTTCAGTACTTATAGCTTCTGTTATGGTCTGTTAGAGTACACCATATGACCCACTGTTATGGTCTGTTAGAGTACACCATATGACCCACTGTTATGGTCTGTTAGAGTACACCATATGACCCACTGTTATGGTCTGTTAGAATACACCATATGACCCACTCCGCTGTCTTCAGTACTTATAGGTTCTGTTATGGTCTATTAGCAGAGCCTGGAATTCGTCGCGGAAACGAGGATTTCCGCGGAAATCAAAATCGAAAATCGCGCAAAAAGAATATTTTTCGCGTTAAAAAAAAATCGACGACCATACTTAAAAAAAAGAAAAGAAAAAAACAGCTGATCGGTGGAGCAGACGATTTTCGCGCGAAACGATCTGCTGTGTATGATGGATCCTGATCTTGTGCCCAATGTTTATTAAATACTCTTTTGACTGATATTCATTGTGATTTTCAGTGTGTTAGATGCCTTTAAATTTGTCTCCAGAATGCCTCAGAATGCACAGATTTTAGTCTTGATTTTAAAAATTTTCCTAGAAGTTTCCTCTTTTTTTTTTCTTAGCAATTCCAGGCTCTGATTAGAGTACACCATATGACCCACTCCACTGTCTTCAGTACTTATAGCTTCTGTTATGGTCTGTTACAGTACACCATATGACCCACTCCCCTGTCTTCAGTATTTATAGGTTGTGTCATGGTCTGTTACGGTACACCATATGACCCACTGTTATGGTCTGTTACAGTACACCATATGACCCACTGTTATGGTCTGTTAGAGTACACCATATGACCCACTCCACTGTCTTCAGTACTTATAGCTTCTGTTATGGTCTGTTAGAGTACACCATATGACCCACTCCACTGTCTTCAGTACTTATAGCTTCTGTTATGGTCTGTTACAGTACACCATATGACCCACTCCACTGTCTTCAGTACTTATAGCTTCTGTTATGGTCTGTTACAGTACACCATATGACCCACTCCACTGTCTTCAGTACTTATAGCTTCTGTTATGGTCTGTTAGAGTACACCGTATGACCCACTCCACTGTCTTCAGTACTTATAGCTTCTGTTATGGTCTGTTACAGTACACCATATGACCCACTCCACTGTCTTCAGTACTTATAGCTTCTGTTATGGTCTGTTAGAGTACACCATATGACCCACTGTTATGGTCTGTTAGAGTACACCATATGACCCACTGTTATGGTCTTTTAGAGTACACCATATGACCCACTGTTATGGTCTGTTAGAGTACACCGTATGACCCACTCCACTGTCTTCAGTACTTATAGATTCTGTTATGGTCTGTTACAGTACACCATATGACCCACTCCACTGTCTTCAGTACTTATAGGTTCTGTTATGGTCTGTTAGAGTACACCATATGACCCACTCCACTGTCTTCAGTAGTTATAGGTTCTGTTATGGTCTGTTAGAGTACACCATATGACCCACTGTCATGGTCTGTTAGAGTACACCATATGACCCACTGTCATGGTCTGTTAGAGTACACCATATGACCCACTGTCATGGTCTGTTAGAGTACACCATATGACCCACTGTCATGGTCTGTTACAGTACACCATATGACCCACTGTTATGGTCTGTTAGAGTACACCATATGACCCACTGTTATGGTCTGTTAGAGTACACCATATGACCCACTGTCATGGTCTCTTAGAGTACACCGTATGACCCACTGTTATGGTCTGTTAAGAGTACACCATATGACCCACTCCGCTGTCTTCAGTACTTACAGGTTCTGTTATGGTCTGTTAGAGTACACCATATGACCCACTGTTATGGTCTGTTAGAGTACACCATATGACCCACTGTTATGGTCTGTTAGAGTACACCATATGACCCACTCCACTGTCTTCAGTACTTATAGCTTCTGTTATGGTCTGTTAGAGTACACCATATGACCCACTGCTATGGTCTGTTAGAGTACACCATATGACCCACTGTTATGGTCTGTTAGAGTACACCATATGACCCACTGTTATGGTATGTTAGAGTACACCATATGACCCACTGTTATGGTCTGTTAGAGTACACCATATGACCCACTCCCCTGTCTTCAGTACTTATAGCTTCTGTTATGGTCTGTTATAGTACACCATATGACCCACTCCACTGTCTTCAGTACCTATAGGTTCTGTTATGGTCTGTTAGAGTACACCATATGACCCACTCCCCTGTCTTCAGTAATTATAGGTTCTGTTATGGTCTGTTAGAGTACACCATATGACCCACTGTTATGGTCTGTTAGAGTACACCATATGATCCACTTTCATGGTCTGTTAGAGTACACCATATGACCCACTGTTATGGCCTGTTAGAGTACACCATATGACCCACTTTCATGGTCTGTTAGAGTACACCATATGACCCACTGTTATGGCCTGTTAGAGTACACCATATGACCCACTTTCATGGTCTGTTAGAGTACACCATATGACCCACTGTTATGGCCTGTTAGAGTACACCATATGACCCACTCCACTGTCTTCAGTACCTATAGGTTCTGTTATGGTCTGTTAGAGTACACCATATGACCCACTCCCCTGTCTTCAGTAATTATAGCTTCTGTTATGGTCTGTTACAGTACACCATATGACCCACTGTCATGGTCTGTTAGAGTACACCATATGACCCACTCCACTGTCTTCAGTACTTATAGGTTCTGTTATGGTCTGTTAGAGTACACCATATGACCCACTCCACTGTCTTCAGTATTTATAGGTTCTGTTATTGTCTGTTACAGTACACCATATGACCCACTGTCATGGTCTGTTAGAGTACACCATATGACCCACTCCACTGTCTTCAGTACTTACAGGTTCTGTTATGGTCTGTTACAGTACACCATATGACCCACTCCACTGTCTTCAGTACTTATAGCTTCTGTTATGGTCTGTTACAGTACACCATATGACCCACTCCACTGTCTTCAGTACTTATAGATTCTGTTATGGTCTGTTAGAGTACACCATATGACCCACTCCACTGTCTTCAGTAGTTATAGGTTCTGTTATGGTCTGTTAGAGTACACCATATGACCCACTGTTATGGTCTGTTAGAGTACACCATATGACCCACTGTTATGGTCTGTTAGAGTACACCATATGACCCACTGTTATGGTCTGTTACAGTACACCATATGACCCACTCCACTGTCTTCAGTACTTATAGATTCTGTTATGGTCTGTTAGAGTACACCATATGACCCACTCCACTGTCTTCAGTACTTATAGGTTCTGTTATGGTCTGTTAGAGTACACCATATGACCCACTGTTATGGTCTGTTAGAGTACACCATATGACCCTCTCCGCTGTCTTCAGTACTTACAGGTTCTGTTATGGTCTGTTAGAGTACACCATATGACCCACTCCACTGTATTCAGTACTTATAGATTCTGTTATGGTCTGTTAGAGTACACCATATGACCCACTGTTATGGTCTGTTACAGTACACCATATGACCCACTGTTATGGTCTGTTAGAGTACACCATATGACCCTCTCCGCTGTCTTCAGTACTTATAGATTCTGTTATGGTCTGTTAGAGTACACCATATGACCCACTGTTATGAACTGTTAGAGTACATCATATGACTCACTGTTATGGTCTGTTAGATTACACCATATGACCCACTCCACTGTATTCAGTACTTATAGATTCTGTTATGGTCTGTTAGAGTACACCATATGACCCACTGTTATGGTCTGTTACAGTACACCATATGACCCACTGTTATGGTCTGTTAGAGTACACCATATGACCCTCTCCGCTGTCTTCAGTACTTATAGATTCTGTTATGGTCTGTTAGAGTACACCATATGACCCACTGTTATGAACTGTTAGAGTACATCATATGACTCACTGTTATGGTCTGTTAGATTACACCATATGACCCACTCTGCTGTCTTCAGTACTTACAGGTTCTGTTATGGTCTGTTAGAGTACACCATATGACCCACTGTTATGGTCTGTTAGAGTACACCATATGACCCACTGTCATGGTCTGTTAGAGTACACCATATGACCCACTCCACTGTCTTCAGTACTTATAGCTTCTGTTATGGTCTGTTAGAGTACACCATATGACCCACTGTTATGGTCTGTTAGAGTACACCATATGACCCAATGTCATGGTCTGTTAGAGTACACCATATGACCCACTGTTATGGTCTGTTAGAGTACACCATATGACCCACTGTTATGGTCTGTTAGAGTACACCATATGACCCACTGTTATGGTCTGTTAGAGTACACCATATGACCCACTCCACTGTCTTCAGTACTTATAGGTTCTGTTATGGTCTGTTAGAGTACACCATATGACCCACTCCACTGTCTTCAGTACCTATAGGTTCTGTTATGGTCTGTTACAGTACACCATATGATCCACTCCACTGTCTTCAGTACTTATAGGTTCTGTTATGGTCTGTTAGAGTACACCATATGACCCACTGTTATGGTCTGTTAGAGTACACCGTATGACCCACTGTTATGGTCTGTTAGAGTACACCATATGACCCACTGTTATGGTCTGTTAGAGTACACCATATGACCCACTCCACTGTCTTCAGTACTGATAGATTCTGTTATGGTGGCCTCGCCTTTAGCTTCTGGCCCAAAGACCTGCCCTGAAAGTGCTGGTGGGGATTGTTCGCTCGGGATCCCCACCCCAGGATGCACATTTTTGTCTGGCGTCTACCCCATACAGACCTGTTTGACTATGATAGACTTGCCAGGAACTCGGGGTTCTCACTGCAATAGCTCAGGGGGGGGTGGGGTGGGGGGTTGCCAGTGCACACAAGCCATCCCACCATGTCAAGGAATCATGCATCTCTTTTGTACAGCTTCAGTTTCTCAAGGTAAAGTCTCCATGCTTGGAATAAATTCCATATGCACTGATGATATGTGATGGAGAAGATCCAAAGTGATCTGGCACATATGGATGTTATTTTTTATGTTTATGTCTTTTTTTACAGACAGATTGAGGGCTATTGGAAAGCTTGACTCAGGGGAATGAGGTTTTTTGTCTGAAGATTTTTGATAGCATTTTAGTAAAGGTAGTGGAAGGAGTTGGTGGAGAGTTGACTGATGATGGCTCCTTGTGTGTGTGTGTGGTGTGTGTGTGTGTGGTGTGTGTGTGCTCGCGTGTGTGTGTTGTACAGTTTCAGCCATTCTATCTTAGAAAACATGTAGCCACTGTGCCATACCATACAGTACTGTTTATTGAAATAAAATCAAACTCGCTATCTCCCTCTCTCCTTCTCTCTCTCTCTCTCTCACTTTTTTTTTCTCTCTCTCTCTCTCCCTTTCTCTTTCCACATAAGCTACGCACAAGTTAAGGATCACTTGCACAAAAATTCATAACTTTCAAAATGAGAAAGCCAATGCGTTGAAGTTTGGCAAACATTTAATTCCATGCTTTAGTGATAACGATACACAATTGCCTTCAATTTCGAGCAATCGTTTGGTGTGTACATTTGATCAAAGTGGGTACGTATCGAAATTTGATTTCCTAAAGTCATTGAAATCACAAGACAGGGCATTCCGATGCTCCCAAAAGTTCAGTAATGCGTGTAAACTGCCATGGCTGTTCTGGCACTCGACGCAGCGAGTCCTCATCGAGTTGACCAGGTTGGTGAAGATCCTCTGTGGAAGCGCCTGCCACTCAGCCTGCAGCATCTGGTAGAGGTGTTGGGCATCCCTGGGAGGGGGGTGGTTGCTCCTCACTTTGCGATCCAGCTCATCCCAGAGGTTCTCAATCGGGTTGAGATCGGGACTGCATGCTGGCCACTCCATTCTGTTGACTCCAGACTGCTGCAGGAAGTCGTTGACCACCCTTGCCCTGTGGGGGCGAGCGTTGTCATCCTGGTAGACAGCCGTCGGTCCCATCTGCTGCAGTGTAGGCACAGCCAGCGGTCGAAGGATCTCATCCCGGTATCGGAGGCCAGTCGGGTTACCCTGTACATGATACAAGGGTGTTCTGTGGTGAAGGCTGAAGGCCCCCCAGACCATTACAGAACCTCCACCAAAGGCCACCTTTTCTTGGACAGTGGTGTCAATAAAGCGTTGCCCTGGGCGCCTCCAGACCCTCAGTCGGCCGTCGTTGTGGTTCATGGTGAAGCGTGATTCATCACTGCACAGGACCTGGGACAATTGCTGACGTGTCCACCTCACGTGACGTCTGCAGAAGGCGCGGCGTGCTGCCCTATGGGCTGGAGTTAAGCGTGGCCGTACAGCTGGGCGACGAGAACGGAGGTTAAACCCATGAAGGCGGTTCCGTATGGTCTGCTGGCTGATGTTGATGTTAGTAGCCACCCTCAGCTGCCTTCGAATGATGCTGGAAGAGGCTGTTCTTGTCTGCAGGGCTTGTCGTTCAATGAGACGATCTTCACGTGGGTTTGTCTTCTTCGGTCGACCAGATCTGCGTCTTTCATGGACCCTCCCAGTGGCTGTGAAGCGTTGAATCAGTCTGACAATGACCGAGATGGACACCTGAAGTCGCCTGGCCACTTCTCGCTTGGGAACACCATCTTGGAACCATGCAACAGCTCGTCCCCTCTCAAACTCGCTCAATTTTCGTTGTGGAGGCATTGTCAGATCAGGCCTACTACTGGTGGAATGTCTTCTTATAAAGCCAAGCAAGAGACAGCATCTCACACATAAACAGCAGTGCTTGCACGTGCATAATGGTTTTTCCATCTGGCTTGTGCAATGTGTTCAGGCAGAACGGTCCAAAACAAGGTCCTTTTTCGCAAGTTTCCGCTTTTCCGTTTGTGGCCAAGCTCAGTAGTATAGAATCCCGTGCAATTTTCGCACTAACACAACATCGCCCACTTAAAGCTGAACAAGAATTCATAACAATTTGGCTGGACTGAGAAATAAATAACAGTAGCGAACTGAGTTTATTACGCACCTGTTTTCTCATAGTGATCCTTAACTTTTTGTGCGTAGTGTACATTAATTCCTCTCTAGAGCAAACAGAGAGAGGAAAACGGAGACAGACAGGTGCTCACACATTGCAGTATATTATTTCCTGTTCTTCTAATACACGGGATAGTAAGCTTGCATTGTTATTACTATCCACACAGTTTGAAATAAAATCAAACTCACTCTCCTTCTCTCTCTCTCTCTCTCTCTCTCTCTCTCTCTCTCTCTCTCTCTCTCTCTCTCTCACTTTCCACATACATTAATTCCTCTCTAGAGCAAACAGAGAGAGGAAAACGGAGACAGACAGATGCTCACACATTCACGCACACACAAACAAACAAACGAGTGCGTGCATGCACACAGGCAACACACGCACATATTTAGCCAATTTGAATCCCCGACCCTATTCTTTAACAAACAGTAAAGGGATGACACTTCACATCATCACGAGGAAAGCTGTGTCTGTCTGTCTGTCCCACTGATTTTCTTCTTTATATATACATATGTATATGTGTATATATACATATATATATACATATATACATATGTATATGTGTATATATACATATATATATACACACACACACACACACACACATATATGTATGTGTGTGTGTATATATATATATATGTATTTATTGTAGACAAACCAAAGAAACAAGACAACAAACTAGATTATTCCGGAATGAACACACACATCAAACAATTTTTAATGAAAACTTCACAGAGTAATCCAATCTTTTTTTCTTTTCAACAACACGAGACGCCTGCCCATTCCTCCCTCCCCCACCCCAATCCCAGCGCCGAATACCAAATCTCATTCCTCCACCCAGCGTGCTCCACCCACATGAACACAACCGCACGCACTCGCA
The DNA here is from genome assembly GCA_030674185.1 of Monoplex corrugatus. Classification (NCBI taxonomy): domain Eukaryota; kingdom Metazoa; phylum Mollusca; class Gastropoda; order Littorinimorpha; family Ranellidae; genus Monoplex; species Monoplex corrugatus. The sequence goes on from JAPXFY010000861.1 coordinate 16,195, forward strand.
CGCACACATATACAACATTAAACAAACACAAACACTCATTTATATGCACACACGAACGTACATACAAAAATGGTACATGCACACATACGTACACGCATACACACACACAAACTACACTACTTTAAATTCGAACAGCTACGAAGTAAACTTACTCGTTATTCTAAGTGGTAACATAGATGAGCCTTTATAAATGACACTAATAATTGTAGCAAAGAGAACAACAATAATGTTAATCACTTTTATCATCACCATATTGACAACGACAAATAAAGCACTGACTAAGATGAAGATGACGACGACAACAACAGCTACAACCACAACAGAATAACAGTAATAGTAACGACAGCAATCATCATTGCCATCATCCTCACCATCACCGCTGCCATCACCATCACCAATATCTCCATCATTGTAATCGTCACCATCATCGCCGCCATCCCCATCACCATTGTGTCCCACCACATGGCACTGGAGACCAGACCCTAAGCGAATCCCCGTCACCACAAGCACACCGCCCACCCCCTATATCCCCAGTCACCCCACAAGCCCGTCCAATAACAATGATGGTAATACAAAGAATAATACTATTAATAATATGAATGATAGTCATAACTACAACAATGACGACGATAACACCTATGATAACATCAACACCACACCACCACCACCAACAACAATAATAATAATAATACCTAGTAAAAAATAAATGATATCAACAACAACGGTAGAATGACATTCCCAACGTGTCAAAACCCAAAAAAAGAAACAAACGCACACCCACCAGTCACCAAGGTGGTAAGTCAATGTCGTGCAAACAGGACACAAATTGCGGGAAGGGGGGGGGGGGACAGGAGGAAAAAAGGGCGAGGAGGGGCCACGCAGAGGGTGAAACCACCGTCGGACAAGAAGGCACGGCCCCTAACCGGACCATTAGGAAGATGGAGTATGTGACTGCCACAAAGACAAGGGAATGTTGTGCACGTGATACAATGAGACACCAAGAAGGAGAGGGGATTGTTAGTGCAACATTTTTGCAGAGGAACGACGGATAACCAGCACCAGAAGTAGAACAGAGAGGTGGGGGATAGATGCACACCTGGAGGTGTTCACGAACGTGCCAGGCACCAACCCACCGATGGTACAATGCTTCAGCCACCATTGGAACTCCTCGAAAACAGACAGGGGAGAAAACGAGGCAAGGGGGCGACTTGACCATGTCTAACATCAAGCAGAACAAGATGGGTTGTAGAACTCTGAACACATCACGGGAATGGAACGGTAGAAGGCGGTGATCCAGAGCGTGGAGTCGCAAAAAAAAAAAAAAAAAAAAAATTGGGGAGGGGGGGGGGGAGGATGATCTCGGAAATTAAAAAAATTCTCATTGTACTGTTTCGAGCCCAGGTAGCTGCGCAGAGCCATATCAGGGTTGTCGTATTCGAACACGCACGTATAAAAAAAAAAGTTGGGGGGGGTGGGGGTGTTTATGTGTTGCCGCGGAAGTTGCGAAAATTGTCATTGTACTGTTTAGAGCCCAGGTAGCTGCACAGAGCCATGTCGGGGCTGTAACTGTAATCGAACGCCCACATATGACGCGGAAGTTAAAAAATGGTCATTCTACTGTTTAGAGCCCTGGGCGCGTATGCACGTCAGAGGCGGTTAGCTTAAACGCGTTTAGAGCTTAAACGCGGTTAGCTATACGGGCCCTAACCGCGTATAAACCCTAACCGGATTTGGTATGCACGACGCCCTAAACGGAAACGTATAGCTAAACGCCAAGTGAAAGGTGAGATATTTATAGATTACTGGGAAAACCGGCTCCGCTGTGTGCTTTCGGTTTAATCCAACTACACGTGGAAGCTTCTGAAATTTGCAGCATGACGGAGAAAGTGGGAAAAAGGGCCAGAAAAGCTAACTTCAGTGCTGAGGAAGTTAGAATACTACTTGAAGAGGTGCAAGTAGAACATGTGACCCTTTTCAGCAGCCACAGCGCCACCATAACCAGTGAGATGAAGGAGATATGGCAGAGAATAACATCCAAGGTGAACGCATGCGGCGTGGTAGTGCGAACTCTAACGGATTTGAAGGAGAAATGGAGAGCACTGAAAGCGTCGGTTCTAAACAAAGAGAGAGATGAGGCGAAAAAATGGGAGGAGGGCCAGCACCAGCGCCAGTGCCCTACGAAGAAGTGATATTGTCTATCATAGGGGACAAGTCAAACTTGTTCTCTGGAGTGACCGGTGAGTTACTGTTTTTTATCATTATCATTTCACATGCCAATAGAATTACACTGACCTAAATGATGCAGATATGCATTTCACTGCTCCATTCTGCCGCGTTGGGGAATCCGTAAGACTGGTAGAGCGCTCATTTGGTTCTGTTCGCACTGGCTTGATCAGGAAAGAAGATATGTTGCCGGGCTTGTCTGAACATAGCGTCAGTCACTCTGCTGACAGTTCGGCTCACTGTCGACTGGTCCACGCCGACCAATTCTCCACAGACGTCTTGAAATGTTGACGTGGCCAAGTAGCGCAAAGTGACGAGCACTTGCTGCAGGGGAGTGAGGGTGAATCCGCGATTCGCGAGAGTGATGTCAGCTGACACCTGACGTGTCAGTTCCAGGATGTGCTGCCGACGAAATCGGAACTTACGAAACACTTCTCTGTCGTCGTACGTGTCGAAGGGATTAGTACGGTCCCGGAAAATCCGGTTTCTTCGCAGAAGACGCCGCTGTCGTGCTTGGAAAAACAAAAGTGCCGCCATATTTACACGCGTTTAGGCCCGCTATCGGACCCCCAGAGGTGCGATAACTTTAAACGCGAAAATCCGTATAGTATAGGCTAGCCAGATTGACGTGCATACCGATTTTTCCCGCCTATCCGCCCGTATAGGGGATAAACGCGGTTAGTCCACTAAACGGACCGACGTGCATACGGGCCCAGGTAGCTGCGCAGAGCCATGTCAGGGCTGTAGTTGTATTTGTACATTACTGCCACCCAAGAACAGTGGCTGCTGTGGCTGAATGAAGTAGGCCTATGGGCTAAAACGGAGAAACACTGTCAGACTTGAGTGAATAAGGCTGTGCTGGATTCTGTTGGAGTAACTGGCGGTGGAAATAGGATCACATAAGACACTGTTGATTTAGATCTGCTGCGTACTGTTTCTGCTGAGAGCGTTCTCTGCAGGTTGCTATAATCTACTTGGTAGTTTGAAAAATGGCTTCTAGCCAATAGCTTTTACCGTTGAAAAATAAAGCATCATTGTCATTGTCATTGTCATTGTCATTGTCATTGGTAGAAGAAACATTATTAACGTCTTTACTCATAACTTACATAGATCTTATCTGTGGTTGTTGATGTTGCCAAGGGCTTCTGGGGGTTGTTTTCCATAATGACTTGAAATGAGTGATGCAATGTCAGTTGACGTTTGGTGCCACCTTGAATGGTACTATATCTATGTTTATGATATGTATGTACAGTGAAGGATTCCATGTGAGGGGGAATGTTTGGAAAGAAAGAGTGGCTGAACTGAATTCTTATTACGGTAATTATAAAATAGTGAAATACCAGCTTAATTCAAGATTTGTCAATCTGCTATATTGTTTGCAGAGGTGGATGAGGTGACTGAATGGATGTGGATGGTTGTGTGTGATTGGGGAAAACACATAGAACACGCAATTACACACACACAGTTTACATCATACTTCTAGTCTTCTGTCTTTCATTCTCTTTCTGTCAGTCACACATATAAACAGACCTGTAACAGCGAAATAATTCTCTCTGTGTGATGTTTTCTCATTTTTGCTCGTGATATCATGTTACTGATGATAAATTTTACATCAAACATATTAAATAATACTTGTAACGAAAAGCGAATGGAATTCCTGGATAATTGCTGGTTGTCTGATAGCAAAAGATCTTGAGCGTTGCTATACGAGCGTAAACAAGAACTAGAAACAATTAATGAAAGAAAAATAGGGAAATATTATCTGTTTCTGATTCCTATTTGTTTGATCACTGGCACTCGCTTTGATTAAAGATTTATTTTTAATCTCGGTGTCACACCACATAGATTCCGAACACCTTCCTGATGTCATATCACTGTTTGCTTACGTGCGACTTATGTCTGATTTTTTTTTTTTTTTTTTTAATGAGTCATATAAAACAATGCAACAAAGAAACAAACAGGAAGAGAGAGAAAGAGTAAAAAGCGAGAGAGAGTGAGAGAATGAGTGAGAGTGAAAGAGAGAGAGTGAGTGGGAGAGAGGGTGACAGACAGAGTGAGAGGGTGGGGAGAGAGAGACAGACACACAACACACAGACAAACGGATATACAGACAGACACAGACTAACAGATAGACAGACACATGGTCAGATAGACAGAAAAAGTTGATGTGTTTGTTTCAGTTGAAAACGTTCATTGCGTTTATTTATTTATGTTAAATAATATTTATTCATTCGCCTACCTGTTCGCTGTTCCTGTGTCTGATCGTTTGCCTGTCTGTTTGTCCGTCTGTCAAGTCTGCCACACACACACACACACACACACACACACACACACACACATACAATATGCACACAAACATACATGTAACACACAGACATATACCCACACACATACACACATGCACACACACAAACACATACACACACACACACACACACACACACAAACACACACACACACAAACACACACACATACACACACATGCACACACATATATACCCACACACATACACACACATGCACACACACATATACACTACGCACAAACATACAAACACACTTACACACGCAAACATACACGCACTCACACACGTACAAACACCCACACACCCCTGCGCAAAAGAATAAAACACAATTTTGCTCGGTGAAATCAATCTTTCATCTTCACATTTCCCTTGAGGGTGACAAAACAGACAAATAATCAATCAGCAGAAGATATCATTGTGAACAGGAATAAATACATACTGCAAATGATTGTGGCATTTTTGCTTTGAAATATTATACGTTTGACATGACGGGAAAATACAATATTTTAGCATCGTCCCACAATTATGTACTTATCTTATTTGATGGCACTCGTGTCTGTATATCTATATCTGCATCTATATATCTATAGCTAACATCATCATCATGTGCCCTGCCGCATGGCGTTGGTGTTCATGGCCCTCCATATGAATCTATCCCTTGTCGCAGCAAGCACATCTTCCACCCTCTCTGTCCTCAGCCATCCTGCAAGTCCATCCAATATTTTCTCCCTGGGTCTACCGGGTGTTCTCTTTCCCTCCAGCTTTCCTGTTGTGACCAGGTCTCTAATTCCCTTTTTCTTATAAAATGACCCATATATGTTTAGTCTTTTCCTTATCTTCTTTATCAATGATCTTCTTGTGTCTGCCTCCATCAAGACTGTCGCGTTTGTTTTCTTTGCTGTCCATGGAACTCTCAAAATTGTTCTTTGTAAAAACCACATTTCGGATGCCTCAATCTTGTTCTGGCTTTGCTTGTTGACTGTCCACGCCTCACAACTGTATGATATTATCAGTTCTACATAACATTCAAGAACTCTCTTCCTGATGTTAATTGATAGGCATTTGTTGGTAAGAACGCTTTTGATCCTCTTGAATGCTGTTTTGGCTCGGCTGATTCTGCTGGTTATTTCTGATGTGCATCTACCGTCAGGTGAGATGACCGTTCCCAGATATTTAAACTTATCAACCTGTCTCAAGGTTGTGCCATTTGACGTTATTTTGCATGAGGGGATTTCATGTTTTTTACTGATTACCATGACTTCAGTTTTCTTATTATTTAGCTCCAACCCTGTATTTTTGCTTTCTATTTCTATTATATTCACAGAGTTTCATAGGTCCTTTTCATTTTCTGCTATTAAGACTGTTTCATCTGCGAAACGAATGTTATTATTCTTCCTCAAACCTTTGATCCAGGGCATTCTTCTAGGTTTGTCTTGATGGTTTCGCTGTAAAGTGAAAACATATCTGGTGACAGAACACAACGCTGCCTGACCCCTCTTTTGATATTTTGGAAAGAGCTTATATATTCTTCTGTTCTCGTTGCTGCTGTTTGTTCCCAGTACATATGTTTGATTATCCTTGGATCTTTTCCATCAATATTGAATATTTCTAGCTGGTTGATCAATTCTTTATATAAAGTCTTACCCGATGGAAAGCTTTGGTGTAATCAACAAAGCATAAACATAAATCCTTATTCAACTCGATTGACCTCTCAATGATAGTTCTTAGGATGAATATAGCATTAACAGTTCCTTTCCTTTTGACAGATCCACTATTCATCTATTTCTCTTTTGATTCTGTTCCTTGTCCTCATTATGATTATTCTTGATAGGAATTTTGTAACATGACTCATCAAGCCGATTGTACGATGGAGTTTGCATTCTATAGCCCCTGTTTTCTTTGGAAGTGCAATGAAAATTGATTTTGACATATCTTTGGGGATTTTTCTAGTACCATAAATTTCAGGGTTGTCGTTTTAGATTTGACCAGTCATATGGGGTAAAACGACAACCCTGAAATTCGTAACATCTTCATTACAACTACAAGGGTGAGAAATAGAAAGCTGCCCTACAAGATACAGTCTCAGCAAAGACTGCTGACATGACATACAACCACTTTGAAATGGCTTGTAAAGAAACAGCTGCAGACACTATCCCGCTGAAACCCAAAGTAAAAAACAAAAAACAAATTCCATGGGTGAATGAGGAAATCTGTCAAAAACGCAAGCAACTAAAAGAAGCTGCACAACTAAAAGACTCAACCATCCCCTGAGAACATCATTTACTTCAATAATGCTCGTGCTGCTCTCATAAAGGCCTATGAAGCAGAGCAAACGAACTATTTACAAAGCAAGATCAACTAGATCACAAATGCTGTCAGCAACAAAAAGTCTGCTGTTGCCTGGAAGAACGTGAACGAAATAAGTGGTAGAAAAAGCTGTAACAGAGCTAAGCTTAAAGCATCTAGCCAAGAAGAGCGAGTAAAACTGTGGCAACAACACTTCCAAGACCTACTCCGGAAACCTCCAGACATCTCTGAAGAAGAAATAACTCCAGTCTTCACGGAGGAGCTGAATATCAAGAAAGGGCCGTTTATGTTGGACAAACTACTGATAGCAGTGAAAAGCATTCAGTGTGGAAAAGTTTGCAGACTCGATGAGATACCAGCGGAAGTATGGAAAATACAGGAATTTCACCAGATACTGCTGGAATGCTGCAACTTCGTTTATAACCAAGACCCAATAAACAAATGGACAAAAGGATGCCTGCTTCCTTTCCCGAAGAAAGGTGACCTCGGAATCACAAAGAACTACCGTGGAATCAAATTAACTGCAATTTCTGCAAAGATCTACAACCTAATGCTCCTAAATAGGATAAGACCGGAGATAGATCCAGTTCTGAGGAAAAACCAAAATGGGTTTTGCCAAAACAGATCGACATCAGGACAAATACTCACCATCAGACGTATATTGGAAGGCATAAAAACCAAAAACCTCCCAGCTGTTCTCCTGTTTATAGACTTTTCCAAAGCTTTTGATTCGATCCCCCGAGGAAGATGAAGGAGATTCTAACTGCATAAGGACTACCCAAGGAAACAGTAGACGCCATCATAATGCTGTATCATAATATCCGCTGTATGGTTCGCTCCCCTGACGGAGACACTGACTTCTTCAACATCACTGCTGGAGTCCTTCAAGGAAGTACGCTTGCCCCCTACGTTTTCATCATTTGTCTCGATTATGTGCTGAGGAAAGCAGTGGATAAGAACAAAAAATTCGGCTTTACCCTCCCAGAACAGAAGAGCAGACGCTACCCTGCGGTAAAGATAACAGATGCGGATTATGCCGATGACCTGGCTGTTCTCGCAGACCTTCTAAAGGAGGCAACATCTCTCCTTCACAGTGTCGAAAGAACAGCAATGGAGATCGGGCTCCACCTCAATGCGAACAGAACAGAGTTCATCTGTCTGAACCAAGATGCATCAGAAGGCATGAGAAGTCTCAATGGAGATAAAATCAAACAAGTTCAAGACTTTAAATACCTGGGCAGCTACATTGACTCCACAGAACAAGACGTCAACACCAGACTCGGAAATGCCTGGGGCGCTCTAAATCAACTGGACAAAATCTGGAAATCCAATCTACCAGACAACCTGAAAAGGAACTTCTTCTCAGCAGTAGTAGAGTCCGTTCTTACATATGGCTCAATCTCTTGGACCCTAACAACGACATTGGAGAAGAAGATTGATGGAGCATATACACGAATGCTGCGTGCAGCCCTGAACAAATCCTGGAGAGAACATCCAACTAACAGAGTTATATGGTAAGATCCCACCAGTCAGTAAATCAATACGTCAACAAAGACTGCGCTTCGCTGGACACTGCTGGCGTAGCAAAGAAGAACTGGTGGGGGATGTTCTACTATGGAGACCCAGCCATGGCAAACAAAGACCAGGACGTCCAAAGAAGACTTTCATCGACCAATTAATGGATGATACGGGCTGTCAGTATGATGAACTACATATAGCCGAGCAAGCTCAATATGATGATGATGATAAATTTCATTTAGGAGGACTTATTTTTTCAACATTGAATTCCTCTGTAGTAATATTATCTGGTCCTGGGTTTTTTCCTGGATTCATCTTTTTCAGTGATATTCTAACTTCATATTTCATTATGGGTGGTCCTTCAACATTCTTTTTTGTAATGTGTTCTTCGTTTCTATCGTCGTTAGAAAGGTCTTTAATGTTCGCTCCCCATCAATCTAATATTTTGTCTTTTTTCATAAGCGTGTCATCTTTCGATTTTAAGCAACCAGTTGATGTGAGTGTCTTTTTCCTGTGGGCAATTTCTTCAAATCTTCTGTACATATTCTGACGATCTGTTTTTGTGTCGGTCTTCTATTTCTTTGCAGTTTGTTTCCAGCCAAGCTTCTTTAGCTTCATTGCACATACTCACGATTTCTTCGTTTATCTTTTTGTATTCTTCCTCCATTCTTCCATCATGTCTATGATTTCTTTTGTCATCCAGCTCTTTTTTGCTTTTCTATCTACTACAGGGATTTCTTCACAAGCTTCATTTATCGCATTTCTCAACTTTGTCCATTGTTCCTCACTGTCACCAACGTCTTCCAGAGCACTGAATTTGTTTTGAACATGTACGCTAAATTTTTCACGGTTCTCTTCATCAGTCTTTAAGAGTCCAAGATATAGTTTGATGTTACTTTTGGTCTGTTTACTTTTGCTTTAGCGTGTGTGTGTGCGTGCGTACGTGCGTGTGTGTGTGTGCGTGCGTGAGTGGGTATATATATATATATATATATATATATATATATATATATATATATATATATATATATATATATACACACGCACTCACGCACGCATATATATAAAATGTGAGCACGCATATATATAAAATGTGGATGTATACATACATGTACATACATATATATTCATGTATATCAAAAATGAACTGACAAATAAACGAATAAATAAATAAATTGATGAATAATAAATAAATAAATAAATGAATGAATGAATAAATAAGATAAAGAAACACACAAAAATACACAACGTTCACACGTAAAGGTGTATTTCATTATGGTAATGTTTGTGTGTATCAGTTACATTGTTTTTGGTCGATTGCGATGGGGTATCTTTGATTTGAAGTGGAGGGCGTATTGAAAGGGTCCTAAGGGAGTGTGTGTTTTTGGTGTTTAACATGCGTATGCCTTCTTATTTCGTTTAATGTCGGGCTGACCAGGAAATGTTGTTGAACTGGAAAAGAGGGTGGAAGAAGAAGGAAAAGTTGTTGGGGTGAGGGAAGGGTTTGTCGGGAGTTGAACGTTGTTCGTGTGTTAAGAGTTTAATGGTTAACATGTTTGCAAGAGAGACAGACAGGCAGACAGAGACAAAGAGAAGAGAGAGAGAGAGAGATAGAGTGTGTGTATGTGTGTGTGTGTGCACGCGGGAGCGCGCGTGTGTCTGTATATTTGCATTCCTGAACATAAAGTCCTCTGAGGAAGGACACACTGGCCGAAGTACCATGCTCAAAAGTCTAATCCGTTGTCTTGTTAATTTTTGGATTTTTCTTTTTTGGTTTATCTGCAAATTATCTATCTATCTATCTATCTATCTATCTATCTATCTATCTATCTATCTATCTATCTATCTGTCTATCTATCTACCCATCTATCCATCGATCCATATATCTATCTATCTATTTATCTATCTATCTATCTATCTATCCATATATGATTATATATATATATATATATATATGTTTAGATATACATATATATCCACACACACACACACACACACACACACACACACACACACACACACACACATACATACATACATATATATATAATAATTATATATATATATATATATATATATATATATATATATATATATATATATATATATATATATACAGGGGGATGCAAAAGTAGGTATACAGTAAGTATCACATCATTATTATAATGCTTAAGTCCGCTCTCAGTTAGAGGAGTGTGTGAATACCAACGGCAAGCAGTTTGAGTATCTGAGGGATTAAGGCTGTGCTTGTTATTACATGTATATGCAATATTCATTTGTTTGTATAATAAATGCAATGAGTATTGTACGTGTTTTCTTTTCTCATAACTGTATACCTACTTTTGCACCACCCTGTATATATATTTATGTATATAATATATATACATTGCAGAAAAACCAAAAAGACAAGATAACAAACTAGAATATATGTATATATATATATATATACCTTTCATAATAACACACAACCCGTTCAATCCTCCTCTTCCACAACTGGTTCAAGGAACTCCACCTGTCTATCCTCCACACCAGTCAGCGAATGAAAAATGTCATGCCACAGCCTCCAATACTGGGACAGCGAAACTGTCACTCGCTTAAAAATCTTCTCATGCCATCCACCCTTCCGCCCACGACTGACCCTGATCCTGGTTGCTTTAAATGCGACAAAGGCTGCATCATCTGCCGTCACCACCTGGTGGAAACCAGGTCTTTCAAAAGTGTGACCACTGGCGAGACTTTCACTATACGTAACAGACTAACATGCGAAAGCGAAAACATTGTCTACCTTCTGTACTGTAATTCTTGCACCCAATCCCAATACATTGGAGAAACAAAAATATTCACCCAAAGTACGATTTAATCAACACAGGTCGAACATCAAGAAAAATACAGGCACACTTGTCACAACACATTTCAATCAAAAAAACCCACACACTTGACAATCTAAAATGCGTCGCAATTGAAAAGATACACATACAAGACTACCGTACTCCAGAAGACTGCATAGGGAATCTTTCTGGATAAACAAACTCAAAACACTTAAACCACATGGCCTCAATACATTAGAATAGACTGTCAGTCATATTCAGAAATAACCTTGAAAGCTAAAACTTATATTGTTCTACCCAGGTCCTTTTACCTTCAACTACAAGACGCTTGTTCTCCACCACTCATGATCGTTTGGATACTACCAAATCATACCCTCTTCCTTCTATCATTGCTCCTTCAGATATACGTGTGAGTGCATTTTGCCTCTGGGGGTTGTGATGTACAGTGACCGTTTTAAGTATCTGGGTCTTTTCCTATATGCCCTCAAATGGTATGCACGAAAGCATGAATAGATGTAGCCTACTTGATTTTCTTTTCCATATGTGGGTGTTCGAATACAAATACAAATACAGCCCTGACATGGCTCTGCGCAGCTACCTGGGCTCTAAACAGTACAATGACATTTTTTTCAACTTCCGCGGCAACACACAAACACCCCCACCCCACCCCCAACTTTTTTTTTCTCATATACGTGGGTGTTTCGAATACAATTACAGCCCTGATATGGCTCTGCGCAGCTACCTGGGCTCTAAACAGTACAATGACAATGTTTTTCCCCAGAGATACCCCCCCTCACCCCAATTTTTTTTTTCTCGACTCCACGCTCTGGATCACCGCCTTCTACCGTTCCATTCCCGTGATGTGTTCAGAGTTCTACAACCCATCTTGTTCTGCTTGATGTTAGACATGGCCAAGTCGCCCCCTTGCCTCGTTTTCTCCCCTGTCTTTTTTTTTGAGGAGTTCCAATGGTGGCTGAAGCATTGTACCATCGGTGGGTCGTTGGTGCCTGGCACGTTCGTGATCACCTCCAGGTGTACACCTATTCCCCATCTCTCTGTTCTACTTCTGGTGCTGGTTATCTGTGGTTCCTCTGCAAGAATGTTGCACTAACAATCCCCTCTCCTTCTTGGTGTCTCATTGTATCACCTGCACAACATTCCCTTGTCTTTTTGGCAGTCACATACTCCATCTTCCTAATGGTCCGGTTAGGGGCTGTGCCTTTTTGTCCGACGGTGGTTTCACCCTCTGCGTGGCCCCTCCTCGCCCTTTTTTCCTCCTGTCCTCCCCCCCCCCCACCGCAATTTGCGTGTGCTGTTTGCACGACATTGGCTTACCACCTTGGTGACTGGTGGGTGTGCGTTTGTTTGATCCTTATCTTGGGTTTTGGTTGTTGATATGATCATTTATTTTTTACTAGGTATTATTATTGTTATTATTATTGTTGTTGTTGGTGGTGTGGTGTTGATGTTATCATAGGTGTTGTCATCATCGTCATTGTAGTAGTTATTACTATCATTCATATTATTAATAGTACATGTATTATTCTTTGTATTACCATCATTGTTATGGACGGGCTTGTGGGGTGACTGGGGATATAGGGGGTGGGCGATGTGCTTGTGGTGACAGGGGATGGATTCGCTTAGGGTCTGGTCTCCAGTGCCATGTGGTGGGATACATAATGGCGATGATGGGGATGGCGGCGATGATGGTGACGATTACAATGATAGTGATGGAGAGGTCGGTGATGATGATGGCAGCGGTGATGGTGAGGATGGTGGCGATGATGATTGCCTTCGTTGTTACTATTATTGTTGTTCTTACTGTTGTTGTGGTTGTAGCTGTTGTTGTCGTCGTCGTCTTCATCTTAGTGCTTTATTTGTTGTTGTTGTCAATATGGTGATGATGAAGGTGACTGACATTACTGTTGTTCTCTTTGCTACAATTTTTGGTGTCATTTATAAAGGCTCATCTATGTTGCCACTTGGAATAGTGATGTGTAGGTTTGTTTGCTTCGTAGCTGTTCGAATTTAAAGTAGTGTAGTTTGTGTGTGTGTGTGTGCGTGTGTGTGTGTGTGTACGTATATGTGCGTGTACCATATTTGTACGTACGTGCGTGTGTGCGGGTGTGCATATAAATGAGTGTTTGTGTTTGTTTAATGTTGTATATGTGTGCGTGCGAATGCGTGCGGTTGTGTTCATGTGGGTGGAGCACGCTGGGGTGGAGGAATGAGATTTGGTGTTCGGCGTTGGGATTGGGGTGGGGGAGGGGAGAATAGGCAGGCGTCTCGTGTTGTTGAAAAGAAAAAAGATTGGATTACTCTGTGAACAGTCTTCATTCAAAAATGTTTGATGTGTGTGTTCATTCCTGAATAAAGTCCCCTGAGGAAGGCCACTGGCCGAAATACTGGGCTCAAAACTCTAGTTTGTTATCTTGTTTCTTTGGTTTATCTACAATATATATATATATATATATATATATATATATATATACATATAATTATATATGTATAGAGAGAGGGAGAGAGTGAGAGCGAGAGACGAAGCAGCAGATGCACATGAAGATAACAAAAAAGACTTAAATATTTCCCAAACATATATATATATATACATATACATACATACATACATACATACATACATACATACATACATATAATATATATATATATAAAAAATATATATAGATAGATAGATAAATAGACAGATATAATATATATATATCTATATATATTTAGATAGATAGATATAATATATATATAATATCTATATATATATATATCTATATATACATATATGCACGTATGAGTGTGTGTGTGTGTGTGTGTTACTATTGGACCTAGGAGAGCCACAAGCATGTATCTATGAACGTTGAAGATATTTCAGCACGGGATGTATATTGAGACGATTTTGGAAAGTAAGTAGACAACCACTTTGTCTGAAAAACACAGGGAACCAGTTCCATGTTGTTGGACCAAAAACAGGGAGAATTTCTGTCCACAAGTTGTTAGCCAGAACTGAGATACGGTTAAGAGAGAAATTCCTTGAGACCTGAGAGCCTTGGAAGATTTAGAGGGCTGGAAGAATTCAGATATAGTTAACAAGTTAACAAGAAATCCAAAACCACTGCGTCTGCCCGCGTTCAAGCAAAATATGAACCAGAAAAAAGAAAAAAAAACAACAACAAAAAACCGAAAAATATCAGGACGCTTGGCCTTTGTCAAGCGTAGAGGAAAGGTCACAAATGAACGAACACGAAAGACAAACTAGGAGAAAAAGACTGAAAAAAAGTTAACAAGAAACACCCGAGGGTGCGGATGGGACCCAGAAAAACTAATGCCTGGCCACTCTCTGGACAGTCACCTCCCAAGCTCCAGACACGACTTCACAGTCATTTCTTCAAGTTATCGGGGGCTGTCCATGCGTTGCTTGACTAATTAGGAAGAATTTATCAGTTACTTTGTTTACAAACCGAATGGCAAGGTGCGGGAGATGACAAACCCCGGGACATAGCCACACAACGTGCATCAACCAGGTCCAGCCCAGCCTTCGGATCAAGAGTGAATGGAAGACTCTTCTGTCACCCCACTACTGCCTTCGTGATATTCGAGCTTAGACTCTAAAAACAGCATGTGGCAACTTTCATACTCAGTTCTAGTTTCGACTGCTGGAATCCCATGTAGTTTTTTACAAGAGTGCTTTAGCAATGTACAGTTTGCCGTCGTGTTGGACAAGTCGATCTGCAGTGTTTTGGATTCCTTGTAATTTGGATAACTCGTCATCGGTACGTCTTGCAATGAGAGAGTTACAGTAGTCTAGTGTGGATAGAATGAAACACACACACACACACACACACACACAAACTCACACACACACACACACACACACACACACACACACACACACACACACACATACACACACACACATACATACATACATACACACACGCACACACACACGCACACACATACATACACACACGCACACACATAGACACACACGCGCGGCTTGCGCGCGTGCTCATACACACACATATACATTCAAACACAAACGCACACACAAATACTCTCACACACACACACACACACACACACACACACACACACACACACACACACACACACACAAATACACACACACAAATATTCACACACACAGACACACACAAACACACACACACACAAACGATAACACTCACGCACACACACACACACACACACACACACATGAATACACACACACACACACACACACACACACACACAAATACTCACACGCACACACTCACACACACACAAAACACTAACACTCACACGCACACACACACACAAAGAGAGAGACACAGAGAGAGAGAGACAGAGAAAGCGAGAGAGACAGAGAGACTTGTTTGTGGACGCAGCGGAAAGAAATGGATGGATTTTGCTTATTCTACAGTTGGAGATACAGGGTTTTTCTGAGATACTTAATAGAAACTTCCATAGACAGGGTTTCATCAACAAAGACATCAAGATTCCCTGCAGAATTGCTGAAGACTTTATATAGTACAGCCTGAGATAACCATGCTCTTCAATGTTATCCCCCCCCCACCCCCCATCCCACCCACTGGACGAAGCAGCAGGGAAGATTTAGTCTTTTTCTCCTAAGTTTTCTTTGTTTGTTCGTTTGTGATCTTACGTTTACGCTTGACAAAGTCCAGCTGGCCAAAAAGTTGCTGTTGTCTTGTCTGGTTGTATTGAATACAGTGGAAACCTGATATAACAGGGATGATGGGACCAAATCAAAATCCCTGTTATATCAGATCCCTGTTACATCAGATATCAAGGGAAATAAGGACTGATCAACTAACTCTTGGTGTAAGTGTGCAGTAAGCTTACAAACTGAATGATGGCGCAGTCAGTCACTGACTCAGTGGCCTCAGGCCTACACGCTTGCGCGCGCATCACGCTCGCATTGCGAAGCGTTCTTTCAGTGTACAGTACACAGTATACCAAGGCTAGCCTAGATCTAGATCTAGGCCTACTGCGTGGCGTGTTGAGTCTAGGCCTAGGCCTTTCTGCTGCAGAGCCCGTCTCGGCATCCCTGCTATAACCGATCGAGCCCTCTTGTCTCCCTGTTATTGCCG
>JAPXFY010000862.1:0-40000 GCA_030674185.1 Monoplex corrugatus
GAAAAAAAGGAAGATCCTGGGTTTCTCAGAAACAAGGAAAGAGATTTGAGGATGTCATTGTGTGAAGAGGTGTACTACAGATAGTTCGGCAAGCCAATGGTTTTTGTTGAGGAGACAACAATGCATACGAAGTGGATTTTCTCAACAGATGCGGATAGGGAAGGAAATTATCACTCACTGTAGCTATCTCTGTCTCTGTTTCTGTCGCTCTGTCTCACTCTCTCTCTCTCTCTCTTTTTCTCTCTCTCTCTCTCTCTTTCCCCTCTCTCTCTCTTTCTCTCTCTCTCTTTCTCTCTTTCCGTCTCCGTCTCTGTCTGTCTGTCTGTCTCCCCTGCTTCTCTCTCTCTCTCTCCCCCCCCCCCCCCCGGGGGGGGGGATGCATATATAGATAGGTAGACCATGACAGAGAGATAGACAGGGAGAGTGAGAGAGAGAGAGAGAGAGAGAGAGCGAGAGAGAGAGAGAGAGACAGACAGACAGACAGACAGACAGACAGGCAGACAGGGGAACACAGAGAGATGGAGACAGAGAAAGAGAGGGAGAAAAAAGGAAAAAGGAGACAGCGAAAGAGGAAAGGGGGAAGAGAGAGAGAGAGAGAGAGAGAGAGAGAGAGAGAGAGACAGACAGACAGACAGACAGACAGACAGAGACACAGAGAAAGACAGAGAGAGAGAGACAGAGAGAGAGAAGAATGTTTGAATTTTGTGTGTGTGATAATCCGTGGAGAGAGAGAGAGAGAGAGAGAGAGAGAGAGAGAGAGAGAGAGAGACAGACAGACAGACAGACAGACAGAGACAGAAAGAGAAGGGAGAGAGAGGGAGAGACAGACAGACAGACAGACAAAAAGACACAGACACAGAGACAGAGACAGAGACAGAGACAGAGACAGAGACAGAGACAGAGACACAGAGACGTAAAGAGACAGAGACAGATACAGAGAGAAAGAAGGAGACAGAGAGATACAGATATAATGATTTCTGATCTTGGGTATCGATTTTTGTTGATGAGAAGTCGGATGGGTTGTGGTGGTGGTGGAGGTAGTGCGTGCGTGCTTTCATGTATGTGTGTGTGTGTGTGTGTGTGTGTGTGTGTGTGTGTGTGTGCGTGCGCGCGCGCGTGTGTGTGTGTGTGTATGCGTGTGTGTGTGATATGCGTGTTGGTAGTGGTGGTGCGTGCGTGCTTTCGTGTATGAGTGTTCGTTTGTGTATGTGTGCGTGTGTGTGTGTGCGTGTGTGTGCGTACGTGTGCGTGCATATGTGCATGTGCGTGTCTTTGTGCGTGTGTATGTGTGTGTGCGTGTGTGTGTGCGTGCGTGTATGTGCGCGTAAATATACGTAAATGTACATCTTCTTCACTGTCTTTTACAGTCTGTCATTTTCTGTCTCACTTTCCTCCTCTGTATATACATCTCTCTGTCTGCCTCTCTCTCTCTGTCTCTCTCTCTCTCTGTCTCTCTCTCTCTGTCTCTCTCTGTCTCTCTCTCTGATTGTCTCTGCCTCTCTGTCTCTGTCTCTCTCCTTTTGACTGTCGGTCTATTATTGTTTCTCTATTTCTTTGCATGTGCGCCTGTCTGTCTCTCCTTCTCTTCCTCTCATTATTTCTCGCTCTGTGTCGCTCATCGACCTCTTATCGTGCGTGAGTGCGTGCGTGCGTGCGTGCGTGCGTGTGTGTCTGTTGTGTGTGCGCGCGCGCGAGTGCGTGTGTGTGTGTGGTATCTGTACGTGCGTGCATGCGTGCATGTGTGCGTGTGTGTATGTGTGTGTATGTATGTATGTGTCTGTGTCTGTGTGTGTGTATGTGTTCGTTCTTTGATTTAAATTTATGCATGTGTGTGTATGTGTGTGTGTTTGTATATGTGTGCGTGTGTGTTTGTATGTATGTGTGTGTGTGTGTGTGTGTGTGTGTGTGTGCATGTGTGTGTGTGTGCGTGCATGGGGGGAGGATTGAAGGGGAGGGGGCGTCTGAAAATCGTGAGAGGAGATCGTTTTCCCAAAGATGAGACTTTGAGAAGCAGAGATCAAGGGGATTGTTAGGGATGGACATTTGGACATTAGACAAGGCTGGATGTGGGTCACAAGGAGAGAAGCGTGGGGGGGGGGGGAGGGACAGATGGGGCAAAAGAGGGGGCAGAAAAAGAGACAGGGCACTGAGGTTGGAGGGGGGGGGGGGGGAGCAAGAGGAAGAGACAGAGGGGGAGAGACAGAGATCGAGAGAGAGAGAGAGATCGAGAGAGAGAGAGAGAGAGAGAGAGAGAGAGAGAAAGAAAAAAAGACGGAGAGAGACAGAGGAGAGAGAGAAATCAGAGACAGAAATAAAGAGAGAGAGAGAGAGAGAGACACACACACACACACACACACACACACACACACACACACACACACACAACACACACACACACACACACACACAGAGAAAACAGAGAGATAAAGATATAAAGAGAGAAAGCAGAGAGATAAAGAGAGAGAGAGAGAGAGAGAGAGAGACAGACAGAGAGAAAGAGAGAGAGAGAGCGAGAGAGAGAAAGAGAGACAAAGAGAGAGAGAGAGAGGAAATAGAGAGATAAAGATATAAAGAGAGAAAGCAGAGAGATAGAGAGAGAGAGAGAGACAGACAGACAGACAGACAGACAGACGGACAGACAGACAGACAGACATGGAGGGAGAGAGAGAGAGAGAGAGAGAAAGAGAGACAGACAGACAGAGGGGGAGGGGAGAGAGAGAGAGAGAGAAGAGAGACAGACAGACAGAGGGGGAGAAAGAGAGAGAGAGAGAAAGAGAGAGAGGAGAGAGAGAGAGAGAGAGATGAGAGAGAGAGAGAGAGAGAGGTTTAACACATCGTTAACAGATACAAGCACACGAGACAAGGGTTGTTGAGTGTTTTTCCTTGTTCATTTTTCAGAAAATATGATTCCTTTATTACGTGCGACATCGTGATAATTCATCCTTCGTGCTTTGTCCGTTCTTGTGAAAATCGTCGGATGTCAATAAGGAAGTATTTGTATTTGTATTTGATTTTTTTAAAAATTATTATTGTTTCAGAATGGGTTCATGATGTAAAATTAGGTTCCTTTTATCGGGGACAACGTGTCGTCTCAACGAAGCGTCACCCATTTTTTGTTGTTGTAAATTTTCTTTTTTGTTTATATGTCATAATGGACACAAGTTTCTCTATGTCGACATCCCATCAAGTCCTCTTCTAAAAATATAGATGTAGGGTCATTTAAAGCTATACTCTACATTAACCCTTTGACTCCCGCACCCTGTCCACCAGCCTCATGCGTTGTCAACCATGCTAGCTAGCAAAGCAAAAATTGAATCCTTTGACTCCCTCACCTAATCCACCAGCCTCAACGTATACACCAGCTTCCTGAGGGAGTCAAAGGGTTAAGTTTTTGTAGTTGGTGGATAGGGTGTGAGAGTCAAAGGGTTAAAGAACAGAGACAGGCTAAAGAACACGGTAAAACTGAGTGCCGAAGTGCTTCTGACAAGGGCATTACTAATGCACAGTGTGAAAACCTGATCGAATGTTGTCAATGTCTGAAGGATGGCCCACAAGTCTGGTGACCCACAAGTGTGGCCAGTCACCAGTCTCACCACAAGTGTGGCCAGTCACCAGTCTCACCACAAGTGTGGCCAGTCACCAGTCTCACCACAAGTGTGGCCAGTCACCAGTCTCATCACAAGTGTGGCCAGTCACCAGTCTCACCACAAGTGTGGCCAGTCACCAGTCTCACCACAAGTGTGGCCAGTCACCAGTCTCATCACAAGTGTGGCCAGTCACCAGTCTCACCACAAGTGTGGCCAGTCACCAGTCTCACCACAAGTGTGGCCAGTCACCAGTCACAAAAGACTAACAGTTGTGAACTTTCCCAGGAACAGTTCACAGTCAGCTTCCAGCGAGCGACCGCAGTCCCGGGATTCGGAACCATCATCTCTAATGGCTAGTAAGCAGAGGCAGAATGAAGTTCCAGTCACTTAATTAGCTTAAACCCTTTGAGTCCCCCCCCCCCCCCAATCCAACAACTGCAAAAACTGAACCCTTTGACCCCCTCACTATATCCACCAAACTACTACTACTATTACCAATGATAACAACAACAACAACAACAACAAGAATAATAATAACAAGAACAACAACAACAACAACAACAACAACACAATAATAAGAAGAAGAAGAATGATAATTATGATGACCTTAATAACAATAATGATGATGACAACGACAATGATGATGATAATGATATTAACAGTATGGCATTATTGTATTAGTAGTGATAATAGTGATGAGAATGATGAAGATGACGATGATGACAACGGTGACGACGACAACGATGATGATGATGATGACGACGATGACGACGATGACGACGATGACGACGATACTACTACTACTACTACTGCTACTACTACTACCACTACTTAAGATGATGATGATGATGATGACTACGACGACGACGACGACGACGACGACGACGACGACGGCGACGACGACGATGATGATGATGATGATAAGAAGAAGAAGAAGAAGAAGAAGAACAACAACAACAACAAAAACAAGAACAAGAACAAGAACAAGAACAAAAACAAGAACAAAAACAAGAAAAAGAACAAGAACAAAAGCAAGAACAAGAACAAGAACAAGAACAAGAACAAAAACAAGAACAAGAACAAAAACAAGAACAAGAACAAGAACAAAAACAAGAACAAGAACAAAAACAAGACGAAGAACAAGAACAAGAACAAAAACAAGAACAAGAATAAGAAGAAGGAACAAGAACAAGAACAAGAACAAAAAACAAGAACAAGAACAAGAACAAAAACAAGAACAAGAACAAGAACAAAAACAAGAACAAGAACAAGAACAAGAACAAGAACAAAAACAAGAACAAGAACAAGAACAAAAACAAGAACAAGAACAAGAACAAAAACAAGAACAAAACAAGAACAAGAAAAAAAAAACAAAAACAAAAACAAGAACAAGAACAAAAACAAAAAACAAGAACAAGAACAAAAACAAGAACAAGAACAAAAAACAAAAACAAAAACAAAAAACAAGAACAAAAACAAGAACAAGAATAAGAAGAAGGAACAAGAACAAGAACAAGAACAAAAACAAGAACAAGAAAAAGAACAAAAAAAAAAAACAAGAACAAGAACAAGAACAAAAACAAGAACAAGAACAAGAACAAGAACAAAAACAAGAACAAGAACAAGAACAAGAACAAAAACAAGAACAAGAACAAAAACAAAAAACAAGAACAAGAAACAAAAACAAGAACAAGAAGAAGGAACAAGAAGAGGACAAAGAAGAGGAAAAAGAAGAGGAAGAAGGGAAAGAGTGCTACTACTATTATTACTACTATTACAACAACTACTCTACAAGTACTATTACATCCACTTATGATGATGATGATCTTGATGACAATACCACCACCATCACTATCACCACCACCACCACCATCAATACTACTACTACTATAATGATAATAATAACAACAACAATAACAATACAATAATAACAACATCATCAATAGTATACTGATCATAATAATAATGATAACAATGATGATGATGATGATGATAATAATAATAATGATGATGATGATGATGATGATAAAAAAAATCCAACAACAACAACAACAATGATGATGATGATGATGATATCGACGAAAAAAAAACCAAATCAGATAAAGAAATTTAAAGAAAAAACGAATAAGTGTATAAATCATAAAAAGATAAAGGGAAAAATGAATTAAACAGATAAATAAATAAGTAATAAACAAATAGATAAATAAATAAAGACAAATTAAGAAATAAATAAATACATACGTACAAACATAAACAAAAAAAAGTGAATAAACAATAGAATTATAGTGTGGAGTTTGCTCAAGGCAAGGTCTTCAAATGGGAAAGAAAACGGGGCTTACGTAACACAGTCACCACCAGAAAGTTGGGAGCTTTTAGACAGAAAAACAAACAAGCCGTATCACGTGTTGCTTGACATCTTGAACTCAAAAGTTCTATCAACGGAATCAACCAGCCCGCTGAAAATAACCTGTGGCCCGCCCGTCTGAAGGTCGAAACCCACGATCCTTGCGCTTTGACCAACTGAACTAACGTGGCCATTATTGGATTAATAAAGGAAGACAGAATACTAAACAGACAAATAGATAACCCGAAAGAATAAATTTTCCAAGATTTCATTGCACGAGCACTAAATCTAAAGCAATGGAAACTTGTTCGAATATTCGTCTTTGCAAACAATTAAACTAAACTGAACTACACAAAACTGCACCAAATTGACCCACACTCTTCAAACTAAAGTTAAGATAGAAATATAATCAAAATGTTTTTAAGTGAAATAAAGGAGAATAATATACTTCAAAAACAGATCAGAATAACAAACAAGCCAGCCGTATACACTGAAATTCTACAAAATTATGTCAAATATTCAGCAGTAAGTCAAAAAATTTTTTTTACAGGAGATGAGAAAAGTAATGTGGGATCAATTGTAATACAAAAGATGAGATCTGAAACGATATCAAAATGAAATAAAACTAAATAAAAGTTGAAAGAAAAGAGTCATTTTAAGTTATGTATATCATTTCAGCAATAATATACCGTAAGAAAAGCCAACGTCACAAACAGCTTTATTCATAACAAACACATCTGCGCATTTAGCTGAATGCATGTCAATTTCAACCAGACGAAGGCTTACCCGTCTGTCAAGCGCTAAGGGATGCAACCCGTGTCTTTATTTCGGCGTTCACGCAGACGTTAGATCTAGCCTACGCCGGTTTCAGGCTTATTTCAATATCAGAAATTTTGTGCGGTGTGGAAAAAGTGTCAGCTACGAAGTCGATGATTGTTGACAGAAAAATAATTGTGGGACAAACTTTCAGCTGTCGGAAGGTGTACACAATTTCAAGTGAAGTGGTGTAACAATAAATCAGTTGTGAAAATTATTTCGAGCAGACGCCAGTTTCAAGCTTATTTCAATGTCAGAAGTGTTGTGCGGTGTGAAAAAAGTGTCAGCTACGACGCTGATGATATGAAAGAAAAGTAAATGTGGGACAAGATTTCAGCTGTCGGAAGGTGTACAAATTTTCAAGTGAAGTGCTGTAATTATTAGGTGAATTGTGAAAATATTCCGAGCAGACGGAATCAGTGACTTGTGAAATATTTCGAGCAGACGGAGGTAGAGAAACTTGCATTGAAAGGAAAAATGTACGTTTAAGATTATTCTCCATTTCAGCAAATATTTTGAATGATGAGTGAACGTAACGAATGAGACTTTGGAAGGAAATGGTATTATGATAGGGATAGGGGAGACAGCATTTAGCGAATCAGAGCAAGTTTTTCACGGGAAAAAAAATCTGTGTGCATGATTGTGCAGCAAAATTCCTTGCTTTTAAATTTGTGAGTCACTGTTCCTTTGAAAGTTGTAGGGGAGCAAATCGTCTGGGGGGCTGCCTTTGGGAATTCAAACACAGTTGCTTTGTCTTAGAAAACATTCAAATGTTTCTCTTGGGGCACTCGTTCGGATCCTTACAGTGGTAAAAGCATTAGACAATTTCTCTTCAGGCGCGAAAAGTTCGAGTCCTTACAGCGACACAAATTTGGAATATTTTCCTCGGCACACAAAGATAGGATATCTTCTTCGGGCGACACAAATTTTGGAGTATTTTCTTGGGCGACACAAAAATTTGGAGTATTCATCTTGGGACGACAAAAAGATGGGGAGTTTTTTATCCTCGGAGACAAAAAGATTGGGTATTTATCCGGGACGACACAAAGATTTTTAGATTTATTTCAAACGACACAAAGATTGGAGTATTTTTTTGGACACAAAAAAGTTTGGGGAGTTTTTTTATCTTCAGACGCACAAAGTTTGGAGTATTTATTTTTCGGACGGCCCAAAAAATTTGGAGTTTTTTTCTTGGGAAAGACCAAAGATTGGAGTATTTATCTTCAACACCAAAGATTGGAGTTTTATCTTAAACGACACAAAGTTTGGGAGTATTTTCTTGGGCACACAAAGATTGGAGTATTTATCTTCGGACGACACAAAGATTGGAGATTTTTTTTCGGCGACAAAAAGATTGGAGTTTTATTTCGGACGACACAAAGTTGGAGTTTTATTTTGGGGACGACACAAAGACGGGAGTATTTATCTTCGGGGAAAAAAAAGACTGGAGTATTTATTTTGCACGACACAAAGTTGGGGTATTTTTTCGGACGACACAAAAATTGGAGTTTTTAAACTTTGGACATCTACGTTCCGCCCCTTACCGAGAGTGAAGTTCTGGAAGCTGCGACAGCAAACAAAGGTAAGTGAGAAAAATCATCCCCTAATAATGATAAAAAGGATTGCTTTTGTTCATTTTGTAATGATGATAAAAACTGAAACAACAACAAAAAACTGCAGCAGCAAAAAAATAATAAAAATAATGATGAGTGGTGTGAATATTGTGATTATAATAATGAAATAATAATAATGAGATGATGATGATGATGGGAGATGATAATGATGGTGGTGGTGATGATGATGATAACAACAGCAACAACAACAACAAAAATAATAATATGATGATAAAATAATAAAATAATAAAATAATAATAATAAAAATAATAATAATAATAATAAAAAAAATAACAGCAGCAAAAACAACAAGAATGATAATAATAACAACAATAAAAATTACCCATGATGATGATGATAAAGGTAAAAATGAAAACAGTGGTAATTTTACTGATAGCAATAATAATGTGAAAGCATGGATGGTGATGTAATAACAATAAATATTATTTGGCATTTTTCTTCAAACACATGTGTACTTATTTGCTGTACTCTTTTACAATACACAAATCATATAGAGTCCTTTTGTCTCTATCTGTCTGCTGTCTGTCTGTCTCATCATCATTATCTTCTATTATCTATTTTTATCTATCTATTATTTTATCTATCTATCCCCTCTCTTTTCTCTCTTGCCCCCGTCCATCTCAACTCTCTCAACACAGACACATTCTCACATGCGCTCACGCGGCCACACCACAACAACATACACACACACACACAAACAGAGAGAGAGGAGAGGAGAGAGAGGGAAAAAGGGAGGGGAGAGAGAGAGAGAGGCAGCAAATACAGCCAGACTAAAAGGCATGCGTAAGGACGTTTCTAAAACAAAAAAAGAAGCATCAAAGGGGATTCAGAATTTTGATCTTGCAGACTTCAAAGAAAAAAAAAGTGGGGATGCCCCAGGGGGGAGGCGGGGGGGGGTGGGGGGGGGGGAGAGAAGTGCTATAAATTTTGCATTGCGGCTACGTGAGCTATGCACATAGTGCTAGTTTCGTGCCATTTTTCTTGGGGAAAATGTTGTTTTTACTTTTAAAAAAAGTGTTGTTTTTGAAGTGTAGGTGCATTACTATGTGCAAGCGTGGTATGTGTAAGTTGTGATTGTGGTGTCTGTGTTAGCGTGTGTGTTGTAGAGAGAGAGAGGTGTTTTAGGAAAGAGTGAGAAGGAGAGAAAGAGAGACAAAGGGAAGAGAAGGAGGAGAGAGAGAGGGACAGAGAGAGAGAGGAGGGAGAGAGAGAGGGGGAGAGAGAGAATGAAAATGATACTTTTATTTTCCCAAACGGAAGAAATTACTAAACCCAATTTTTCAATCTTCCATTGTAATTGACATATCTGCCTGTTTCCCCTACGATTTTATTAGAAAATGCTTTTTGCCCCCCCCCCCCCCCCCCCCCCCCCCCCCCCCCCCCCCCTTTTTTTTTGTAGTCGAAAACTTTTTGTCCCCTCCTCCCCCATTGATTTTCCCATGGGACTTTTTGTCCCCCCTTTTGTTTTTCTTCGTCCAAGACATTATTTGTTTTTGTTGTTTTTGTTTGTTTTTCTCAGTCCAGGAAATTTTTTTTATGCCCTTCGTGGGGATAAAATTTTTGTGAAATTTGTTGGATACAATTTTTTGGATTTTGTTCAAAGGGTTCATGGCACTCAGACAACCCCATATGTGCTCCCCCCCAAACCTATCAAAATTATCTGGCAGTCCCCCAAAACCCCACAAAACCCTATGCGGGGCAAGGTCTTGAAATTGGGGGGGAGGGGTTGGGGACGTTGAAAAACTAAGCTGCATTACTAGAAGAGGGATTCATTAAGATGGGCAGCAAACGGGCCCAGTTTTTATTGTTCACCCGGGGTTGAACTCGAGATGTCAGATTTGAGTCCAGGCCTATCAAAAAAACCCAAACCCCAACCCGCATATGGATAAAAGGGAAATTGAAAACACCTGTCAAGCAGCCTTTTAATCATCCCTTTAGCGTAGGTGAGTTCGTCGGAAAAAAAAAAGAAATAAATTTTTTATTTTTGTCCATTTGTTTATTAGTTTGTTTTTTTCTTTTTCCTTTTTTAAAAAAAAAATAAAGGAAACGATTGTTTATGTTGGATAGGAAATATTTTTGTGTGTGTGTGTGTGTGTGTGTGTGTGTGTGTGTGTGTGTGTGTGTTTGTGTGTGTGTGTGCGTGCGTGCGTGTGTGCTTTGTTGGGGCGCATGCGCGCTCCCGGGGGTTTTTAAATTAAAAGCAACTTTTTTATCTTTTTCGGGAGGGACCTTCCCAAATTTGAAAAGTCGGGAAAGCATATTTTTGGGAGCAGAACCCCAAAGTCAAGGTCACTGGGAAAAAAAAATTTTATGAATATGATTTTCTCAGGGATCCTGAAAATCGGTTTTTACGTTGTCACAATAAACCCTTGCCCTCAGTGTCTGGAATTTTATTTAACTAAACTTTAAAAAGATGCAGAAATTTGGGGAAATAAAAAAAAGGGGATTTTTCTCTGATAAATTTTTGTATAAAAAAGGAAGGTTTTAAATGGTTTGACCCCTCTCTTTCCTTTTTTTCCTTCCATTCTTTTCCACTATCTTTCTTTCTTTCCCCTGTGGCCAAGATCTTTGTACCAACGTAAAAAAAAAATTTTGGGTTTGAAAAAACTGTAAAGAGCTCTAAAAAACGGAGGTAATAGGCTTTAGTGCGGAGCTAAAAGTGCCACGCGGCGAAACGCACACACAACACACACACCACTCGGGCACACACACACAAAAAACACACATAACCACACCACGCACACCCCGGGGCACACACACACACACACACATACACACCCACACACACACACTGGGGCACACAAAACACACACCACACACCACACACACCGGGCACAAACCACACACTTCAACACAAAACCCCAACCACACTCGGGCACTGTACTCAGTACTACTGCCCACCACGCAAGTATTTCTTTACACGTGTGGTAGGATGTGCCCGGGGTGCCCTGTGTCACCACGCGCACGTGCCGCAAGTGCACGCACGCAAACCCACACACACATTACACACACACACACATAAAACAAACTGTCTCTCTTGTGTTCTAAAGGGTACATACGTATACTCATACGCAATCCACCCATCGCACGCTACACATACACACACACAACTTCTCACTTACGCATACATCATACACACACCACACACATCACCACACCCACACACAACCCAACAACACCACACCCCCAAAACACACCCACGCACACACACACCACACGCACCACACACACACCGCCCCAAAATCACGCACGTACAACACACAAAAACTTCACACTCACGCGCACCCACAATCACGCGCAAAACGCACGCAATCACACAACTACATATATACACACATACCCCCGCACCACACACGCAGCACGCAAACCACACAATAATCCCAAACGTAGAGAAGAGAAAAAGACGACAGCCAGACGATGGACGAGACAGAGACAGAGAGAAAGAGACAGAGACGGAACGAGCCGGGAAAAGGGGGAAAGGAGAAAGATAAAAATAATAGGAGAGAGAGAGAGAGGGGTTGAAGAGAGCGAGAGAAAAGAGGGGGAGAGAGAGAGAGAGAGAGAAAAAGAGAGGAGGAGAGAGAGAGAGAGGAAAAGGGGTTTCTCTGTCAACTTCAGTGAAGTCAAAAACCTTTTTTTTTGACTACATTTTTTGATGTCGTCTACGGAAAGAGAGGGGGAACTCATTTTTAACGACTTAAAAAGTGGGGGCCCCAGCAGCGTGGAAAAATCTTTAAAGCGGGTTTGGGGGAGGGTGGGGTGGGGTGGTGGTTTAGAGTACAAAAGGAGACTGTG
Source organism: Monoplex corrugatus (assembly GCA_030674185.1). Classification (NCBI taxonomy): domain Eukaryota; kingdom Metazoa; phylum Mollusca; class Gastropoda; order Littorinimorpha; family Ranellidae; genus Monoplex; species Monoplex corrugatus. The sequence continues at coordinate 12,178 of JAPXFY010000862.1, forward strand.
GTTGTGGGAATAGATCGGGGGAAGGGATAAAAGTAAATGGGGTTAAAATTGGACATTTTTGGTGTGTAATGTTGACTGATCAAATGAACTCACAATTATTCACCTAAAATGCTTCCGCATATTCATTTCCCTAAGCCAGAAATGACTTAATACATGTACCCATTTAAAGCAAGAGACGTATGTAAGACTTTACGAACACATAATGTGAAGGCCCAAAAGGCAGAAAATGTGGGAAAAAATGACAAAAAGCAAAGGAAACAAGGCAGAAACAAAGATTGAAAAGAAAAGAAAAAAAAAATTTCTGCACAAATTTCAAAAAGGTGGGGATACTTTTTAACTGAAAGGCCCCCGGCATGCCACGTAAGGGGCAGGGGGGGGATATATCACGGATTTAAAAAAATTAGTAGTAATGTAAAAAAAAGTTAGAAAGTATATTCTCCTGAATAATAAAGTTTATTTTTCTAAATTTTTTTCACCCCGTTTCTTCTTGTTTTGTGTCTAAATAAAATTACCGGAAAAAAAATTAGATCTTCAAATCAGACCACGATCTGTTTTTTGTGTACGGAAATCAAAATTTGCTTAAGCTTTACGATCGCAGGCTTTTTGATATCTGTGAAATCTCTCTGTCTCTGTCTCTCTCTCTGTCTCTCTCTCTCTCGCCCCTTCTTCTTGTCTCTTCCCCCTCCCCTCGTGTGATGTGTGCGTGTGTATGTGTGTGCGTGGTGGTGTGTGGGGGTGTTTGTGTGTGTGCGTGTTTTGTTTTGGGGTGGGGTGTGTGTGGTGTTGAAAATATTGTAATTCGTGTGTTTGTGATGTGTGTCTCCCTATCTGTGTGGTGTGTGGTGTGGTATATATATATAAAATGATTTTAGTTTCCGTGTGGGCAGTGTGAAAGAGGTGTTGAGGGGGTTGTGCGGTGGGGGGGGGGGTGTGATCTCTCCCCCTCTTCCCCCCTTGTCGTTGTTTTGTCTGTCAGTGTGTGTTGTGTTTTAACATCCTCTCTCTCTTCTTTTTTCTTCCCCCCCCTTCTCTCTTCTCTCTATATATAAAAATTATAATTTATATATATTATATATATATTATGCGTGCGTGTGTGTGTGTGTGTGTGTGTGTTGTGTGTGTGTGTGGGGTGTTTGTGTGTGTGTGTGTGTTAATGGGCCATAACTTGGTGTTAGGTATTTTTATTACTAAATTATTTTTAATGTTATTAGAAGTATTTGTATTAACCGTATTGTTGATTATCTTTACTTTGTTTTTAGTAAGTTTAAAAAGTGATTTTGCAACGACAACATGGAAATTTGACCAAACGCTGTTGTGTGTTGTTTTAAATGTAAAAAAAAAAAAAATAAAAAATCAATCAATAAATCTTTCTCACCCCCCCCCCCCCCCCCCCCCCCCCCCCCCCCCCCCCCCCCCCCCCCCCCCCGTCCCTCCCCTCATTCAGCCCCTTTTCGTTCTCATGGAGAAAAAAAAAAAAAGCTTCTTTTTTACCCCATCATTTAGATCTAGTACTAGTGCATCAAATATAGATTTTTCCCGTCCCCTCGTGAAGTCGTACAAAATTTTTCAGGAAACGGAAGCGAGGTCGGGGAAGGGGGAATGGAAAGAACTAAAGAAAAGGGAGTATAGGGGACTGTTGGGGAAGGAAAGGGGGTGGTGGTGGGGAAGGGCAAGGGGAAAGGGGGGTCATCACGACATAAGAAATTGGTCAAAAAGGGGGCGGGACCGATTGCTTTTCCCAAAGGGGTCATTAGAAGAGTGCACGTGCTGTAGCTTTAGACGTAAACCCCTCCACTTCCCCCGGTGGCTTTGCACCAGACATCTGTGTTTTGCACCGGTTTTTCCGCTTCCGGGTTTTGTTTTGGCTGGCTGCATTGATGCCTTTTATTGTGTGCGAAATGGGAAATTTAAAATTTTTGTTTGGTAGGGAAAGGGGTCGGTGGCATTTCGCTTCTCACTCCTCCCCCACCCCCCCCCCTGTTTCCCTTTTTTTTTTTTTTCCTCACCCCTACTGCAAATGCCAAATGTGTCTGGGTTGTTAAATGAAAGAAAACGCACGCAAAACACTGCGATGGGGGGATCGGGGAGTGCGGGAAACCGCTAAATATGGAATTTTAATTTACAAGTGGCCCCCCTTTAAATCAAAACCCAATTAAAACTTTTGGAGTTCAGTAAGGTTTCCCACCTCCGTTCTTTCTTTTAATTTTTTTACAGCATAATTTCAATGAAAAAAATTGTCCCAAAAGTTGAGTCTGTAAGAACTGATGACTTTGTGAGTGAGTTTTGTGAGGGCGTCGTTGTTAGACTGAACCACGAAAGAGTGCACATTTGACTTTATAGGACCACGCAATTAAGATATGATCAAAATTTACAGATCACTCTTAACGGGGAAAAAAACAAGACCCCCTATCTTCTGGGGGTTCGGGTTTTTTTTCTTTTTCAGTTCTTTTACATTTCTGTCTCCCTATCGAACAGTTATTATAAATGCTCTTGGCCCTTTCATCTTTGTTTTCCTAAAAATCTTTCCCTGTTGTTTCGTTGTTTTGGGTATGCGCTACATTTACGGCATTCTCCCATGATGCACAGGAAGTGAGAATTGAAAATGTCTTTTTGGGTTGTCTTATTAACTCATTTTATTGTTATTTGTTATTTACAGTGCATTTCTTGGTGACATTTCGATTTTTTTCCCATTTGTTAAAGAAAAAAAAAAGAAAAAATGAATAGAAAGACGCAATCCCAAAGCATTTTTGTAGGTTGGGGGGAAAAGGCGGGGTGTTGTTTAACGATTTTCACTGAGGAATGGCTTGTTGAGTTTTCGCCGGGATGTGTGAGTTTTCGATGTATTTTGAGCAGTTTGACTTTTGTTGGTTTTCTCACGTTTGGGTTTTTTTACATTTTTTTCCCCGTCTCTTTTCTTCCTACACATTGACCAGGAAAAACAAATTTGCCTGGTATACTTAAAACTAAAAGAATCTGATTTAATTTTTTGGGTTTTCGTCTTTTAGCAAAGAAAAAATACAGGATGCGGTGAGATGAAATTTTAGTTAAAAAAAAAAATGTACTTATTTACCTTAGGATTGTTATATTTTACACAAAACAAAAACGGAAAAAATACGTAGATAGGTGTTTTGTTCGTTGTGTTGGTGTGTTGTGTTGTGTGTGTGGTGTGTGTGTTGTTTTTTTTGGGTTGTGTGTTGTGTGTGTGGTTGTGTGTGTTGTGTGTTGTGTGTGGTGTGTGTGTGTCTTGTTGTGTGTGTTTTTGTGGTGTGTTGAATTGTGTGTGTTTTTTTTTGTTTTGTGTTTTGGTGTGCGTGTGTTGGAGTGGTGTGTTGTTTTTTTGTTTGTGTGTTTGTGTTGTTCTTTGTTTGTTTGATTGTGGTGTGTGCGGTTTTGTGTGTGTGTCTGGTTTTGTGTGGGGTGTGTGTGTGGTGTGTGTGTTGTGGGGTGTGTGTGTGTGTATGTTTGACGGTACCCGTCCAAAGTATTACCTACTTTTCCTTTTCGTCATTTGTTTAGTTAGTTTTATTTCCCCCTTCGTCTCTTCGACCGGACAATCTGATTTTTTTAAAGTTTTGGTTTGTTCAAGAGGATTCATCCCCTTTGGGGGCAATTCCATATGCCTCTTTTTTAATCTGACAGTAAGTATCTAGCAGTTTCCCCTTGAATGTTGCATTAAACCTACGCGCCTTTGACTCCCGCCCCTGTCCACCAGATTGTCAACCAGCTATCAAAACAAAAACTTAACCCCTGCTTCTCTCACCCTCTTCTAGTTTCCCGGCAGGAAGCGGTAGATAGGGTGAGGGAATAAAAGGATTAAGTTTTTGCAGTTGGGGGGTAGGATGTGGGGATCAAAAGGTGAAATGGGAAAGGATGCGGGGGGAAACACACTTAAGAAACTAAAACCTCATCCTTTACGACCGAAATTACGGACAATCAACAACAAAAAAAAAAATTAGTTGAAGTCTTTATCAATCGTTCCCCCTACGATCTCAGGTTTACGGACAACCTTGACTTTTGATTATGAAATTTGGGGAATTTTACGAAGAGGGGTTCTGACACAGAAAAAAAACCTTAACCCTAAGAAGGGCCCGCTCGGGCCGGTAGCTGTGGGATGAGATGCGAAGGGAAGCACCAGAACAGAAGGTTTTCATACTGATGCTTGACTGTTTAATATCATTTCGATCGTTCCACTGTTTAAAACCTACCCCCATGAAAAGCGACCCCCGGATTCAATCAACACCGCACCAAGATTTTCCACAGCTCGGGATCCTTTCGCACGCGAAACCATGCGAAACGCGTCCCAAACGAACAGACCACAAAAGGTCGGCAACCTGGCGCGTGCTGAAAAACCGCTAATGCGCTGTGCGCACGTGCATGTCGCGTGCGGTCACCTGCACGTCCCCGCCAATTGCATTTCCGTTTAAATTTGGGTTCCTTCGGTTTGTCAAAATATCTGGGTCGAAAATTGGGGTCGTTTAAAAAGATTTTCGACTCACTTTGGTGGACTTTGTCGGGGGAAATTTTAAAGACTCGAGTGCCGAGATAGCAGGTGTTTTGTTTGTGTGTGGGGATTAAGTCTTCAACGTTAATTAGTGGGGGTTTTGTTATTATCGGGGTTTTTTATGGCCCAGATAAATTCCCCCAGTTTGGCGTTTCTTTTTCCGTTTGGTGCGTGCAAGTTTTTATTAATCGCACCGTCTGTCCTCCGTTTGTCTCTCTTTCTCGTTAATATTCTTTTGTGTGTGTGCCGTTGTTTTGTCTGTTATATTCTCCTTTGTTTTTTGTATGGTGCTGTCTTTTCTGTATCTTTGTACTCAGTGTTTTGTCATTTTGTCTGTCCTTTGTCTATTCTTCTCTCTCTCTCTTGCCCTCTCTCTCCTTCTCTCTTTTCTCGTCTCTGTCTCTCTTGTCTTTCTCCTCTTCCCCTCTCTCTTCCTTCTCTTTCCCTCTCTGTCTCTCTCTGTTTTTCTGTCTCTGTCTCTGGTCTCTCCCCCCCCCCTCTCCCTTGGTCTTTCGCCCTCTCTCTTTTTTCCCTCTCTCTCTCCTTTCTTTCCCTCTCTTCTCTCTCTTTCTTCTGCTCTGTCTCTCTCTCTGTCTCTCTCTGTCTCTCTCTCTCTTGCCCCTCTCTCTCTCCTTCTCTTTCCCTCTCTGTCTCTCTCTGTCTTTCTGTCCTCTCTCTCGGGTGTTTCTCTCTCTCTCTGTCTCTCTCTCCCTGTCTCTCTCTGTGTCTCTCTCTCTCTTGCCCTCTCTCTCTCCTTCTTTTTTCTCTCTCTTCTCTCTCTGTTTTCTGTCTCTCTCTCTCTGTGTCTCTCTCTCTTTCTGTCTCTCTCTCTTCTGTCTTCCTATGTTCTCTCTCTCTTGCCCTCTCTCTCTTCCTTCCTCTCTCTCTCTGTCTCTCTGTCTCTCTCTCTCTTTCCCCTTCCTCTCCCTTCTCTCTCTCTGCTCTCTCTCTCTCTGTCTCTCTCCCCCTTCTTGTCCCCTTCTTGTCTCTCTCTCTCTCTGTCTCTCTCTCTCTCTTCTTCTCTCTTTGTTCTCTCTCTCTCTGTCTCTCTTCTCTGTCTCTCTTCTTCTGCTCTCTCTGTCCTCCCCTTGTTCCCCTTCTCGTTCCTTTCTCTCTCTCCTGTCTCTTCTCTCTTCGTCTCTCTCTCTTGCCCTCTCCTCCCCTTTCTTCTCTCTCTTCTCTTCTGTCTTAAATTTTATGACTTTTTCCCCTTTGCCCTGTTTTAAAATTGTCATTTTTGTAAGGAGACTTATCAACACGCATTTTTAAACTTAACAAGGAACACCACGGGGGTGCGGAAGGGACCCGGGCCGGACAAAAATACTTGTCATGCTTTGTAAAAGGGAGACCTATCAACAAACAAGTTTAGATTTACTAATAAAGAATACCATATGAATCCCAAGGGAAAAAAAATGACATTGTACTTGGTTTAATGCTATAAAACTGAGACAAGAACACGAATCATTTTAAAATACAGTAATATTAATAAAATAATAATAATAATAATAATAATAAAAAAATAATAATAATAATAATAATAAAAATAAAATAATAATAATAATTTTTATTTGTATAGCGCATTTCCCAATATAAACATGTCACCAGCGCTTTACATTTCGAAAAAAAAGGCAAGGGTGATAAAAAAAAATGTTCACGTTTACAACACACAAAGATAACAAAAACTTTAAAGCTATACAGGAAAGAAGACACATAAAAACGACAAAATTTTGAAATTTAAACACTGACTTTTAATGAAAAAAGATTAACAATTTTTCATATGAATAAAGAGGATATTTTTTTTTTAATATTGTGCTTTTGTGTGCGTGCGTACGTGTGTGTGTGTACGTGTGCGTGTGTGTACGTGTGCGTGTGCGTGTGTGTGTGTACGTGGTGTGTGTGCGTGCGTGTGCGTTGCTGTGCGGTGTGTTATGTAAGAATGTGTGTTGGTGTGTGTGTGTTGTGTGTGTGTGTGTGTGTGTGTGTGTGGTGTGTCGGCGGGGCCGGCTGTGGCTATGTTTGCATGCGCCCGTATCCAAATCTTCCCGGGGATAGAGCTTATGTGCAGGGTGTGGTTGTGCCATGCCCTTTTGGAACTTGACCATCGCATGGCAACTGTACGCAGGTGTCTAAAATTTACTCTGACAGGGAGGCGCCATTTTGAGAAACTGAAGCCAAAAGGGAAAACTATCTGAATCTTTAAAAGTACCGAAAATTTCTTGATGGGTATCATTTATTTGTATGTGCCCATTTAGCTGTAAGCAGGGGGAACAAAGACTTTATAAAAACAGATTTGTAGAATGGACAACAGACAGACAGACAGCAGACGACAGATGATAATAGCTAATACTAGCAAAAAATAGATAGACGATAGACGTAGACAGAGATAAGATAGTAGATAGATAATAAAAGTAGATAGATAGATAGATAGATAGATGGCGGATGGAAAGAAAGGAGGGATTGATGGATGAGGGACAGACAGACAGACAACGAAGAATAGATAGATAATAGATAACAAAAAGACAATAGACAGACAGACTGGACACAAGAAAAAAGACAGATAATACATAAATAGATAATAATAGATAGATAGATAGATAGATTGATGATAGATGATAGTAGATAGCGTTCAAGGTTTTGTCGACAAAAACCCTCTTACTGTTCTTAAGTCAAGAGAAAACAATCCGTTGTTTTTAAATAAAACATTTTTGGAGAAAAACCAAACCCCATGCAAAGGAATTATACATGTTCAGGGAGAGAGAGGAGAGAGGGGGGGGGGGGAGAAGACAGAGAGAGGAGGAGGAGAGAACGAAATAGAATATTACGAAATATGAGAATATTATGGAACTATCACCTTGACCATTAGTGAGATTCTATTTTAATATTAAATAATTTCCCATGAATCCACAAATGTGACAAAAATAATATATCTTTTAAGACGAAATTTAAATTTCATGGCACATTGGGGGCGGGGGGGGGGGGGGGGGGGGGGGGGGGCAGATGTGTGTGTGTTTGTGTGTGTGTTGGGGTTTGGGTGTGTGTTTTGTGTGTGTGTGTGTTTTGTGGTGTGTGTGTGTGTGTGTGTGTATGTGTGTTGTGTATGTGAATGTGTGTGTGTGTGTAGGTGTGGTGTGTGTGTGTGTGTGAGGAGTGTGTGTGTGTTTTTGTGTGTGTGTGGGTGTGTGTGTGGTGTGTGTAAAATATACTATGTAATATTATGTATATGTGTAGTATATATATGTATATTTGATTTTAAATTTCATGTATGTACGTGTGTGTGTATGTGTGCCGCGCGTGTGAGTAATGCACGCTCCGCACATACGTGTCGGGTGTGTCAACCCCCTGGCACGCGCTTTTGTATAGGAGATCGATGCTCCCCCAAGCTTTTGTTCATCCCATTGTACTTAAATATGGTTTTTAAATTAAAAACAATCGTATCAGATTTGGCACGTTCACGATTTTCGCTGCGGGGATGGGTTGAACTTTTTACTCCGGAATGTCCCAAAGTTGAGCGATTCAGGGGCTGGGTCGTTTCGTATACACACACACAAAACCCCCACACACACCACACACACCCACACACACACACACCCCCCCCACAATATATAATATATTTTATAATAACACTCTCTCTTTTTTTCTCTCTCTCTCTCTCTGTTCTCTCTCTGTCCTGTGTTCGCTCCGTTGTCTCTGTCTGTCTCTCTGTTTTTCTCTTGTTTCGCTCTCTCTGTTGTCTGCCCCTCTCCCTCTCTCTCTCTCTCTCTCTGTCTATCTTGTCTCTCTCTTTTTTCTGCCTCTGTTCTGCTCTGTCCTTTGTTCCTGTCTCTGTTTTCCCTTTCTATCTTTGTCTCTGTCTGCCTGCCGCCTGTTTCTCCCTTTCGTTTTCTGCCTCCCCTGCCTGTCCGTCCTGTCTCTCTCTCTGTTTCTCCCACTCTCCCTCCGTCTTTCTCGTCCCTTTTTCTCTCCCCCTTCTCTGTTCCCCACTTCCCCCAACCCCCCCCCCACCCCCCCCCCCCTTTGCCTATTTTCCCATTCTCATTCGATGAAATCACTTTTTTTTGGCCCCAAAATGTATTGCATTTTATTTGCAGCTTGATATGCGAACTGCCTATTTAGTGTTTTGTATAAACGTTTTTTGGGGTAGCCATTTCATATAATTTTACCTTTTCGTTCTCCCCCTCCCCCCATGTTTTTTTTTTGAGGTTCCTAACTTTCTTTTTTTCCTGTTTTTACATTTTTGAACTATTTTTTTAAGTTTTTAATTTTATTTGTTTATTTTTAAAAGTATTCTTTAATGGGGTGTTATTGTTTCTTTTGTTTATTTTTGTGTACGTACCGTAAAACAAATTTACTGGTGCTCCTTGAATAGTACAGTTTTTTCTATTTCAATTTGTCTCTCCTTGTCTTGTCTTTCTTTATTCCCCTTTTTTTCCTTTTTGGGGTTTCAGAAAAGAAACAGGGGGAATTGGGAACATAAAATTATTTTAATTAAAACAGATTGAGGCGAAAATTTCCCGGAAAAAAGAAAACGGGCGTAAATTTTGCCCCGTTGGGCCTTTGACGTACGAAAAACAAAAGAAAACCACAAAAATTTTAATAAAAAATTTTCGCTACAGTTGGTCAAAAACAACAAAACACCTGTCAAGGAAAGTCATTGATCAGTTGTTTTTTATCCATTTTAATAAATTTTGTGCTCTGTTGCCCAGAGGGCTACCGGTTTATGGCTTGTCTTGTTTCGTTCCCCTTTAAACGATTCTTATCTTGTTTTCATATGTTTGAGGACATTTCATGAGGAAAGAGAAATAGAGCACCTAGTCCAACGGGAAAGCCGGGGAAAGGGCCCGGGGTAGACCCAGGGAGAAAAATTGGACGGGGTTGAGAGGGGATGAAGGAGACAGGTGTGAGATGTACTTGCAATACAAAGGATAGGTTCTTAAGGGGGCCATGCGCCAACGGCAAGCGGCAGGGCACTGATGGGGAAATGATGAGATGATGTTGATGTATGATGAGATGATGATGAGATGATGTTTGAGGCTTTATCTGCTTAAATGTTGGCATCATTTTGGTTCAGATTTTTATTAGCGGACAAAAGCAGTTTTTTTCCCGGTACTCTTTCCCCCTTTTGTATGTAACCCGTACTCTGGCATGTTGTCGTCTGTCTGTCCGTCTGCCGTCTGCCTGCGTGCTGCCTGCCTGCCTCCCTGCCTGCCTTCTTTTGCCTATTTTTTTGTATTTTTCTGTCTGCCTGCCTACTTCCTCCCCTGCCTTCTCCCTGTCTGGCTGTTGTCTGTCAAAGATTTAAAATTTCTTGTTTTTGTCTTCTTTCTATCTGATCCTTTTTGGGGTTTTTCATCCACCACCCCAAAAGTCTTTCTGTTTCTTTCTCCCTTCTTCCCCTTTTTCTTTTCATTTTTAACCACACCACCCACACACACACACACACAACAACACACACACACACACACACACACACCACCCTGTCGCATGTGAACCTGTTTTCTCCCCCTCACTTTCAAGCTTCCTCTGTCGCTGACTGCCTATTTCTCTGCCCCTTGGTCTCGTCTCTGTCGCTCTCTCACAAACACTACACACACCAACACAAAACACACACACACACACACACACACACACACACACACCCCCAACTACAGAGAGAGAGAGAGGGGGGGGGGGGAATTTTAAGGGGCAACACCTTTTCAGTAATAAAATTCGTTGTTGTTCGAAAAAGGATAAGAGTTTGTAGAAAGAAGACGGGTGGCGAGGGGGGGGTGTGGAGATGGTAAGTGGTCAAAAGGGGTCATTTATATGTATGTAGTTAAAAATGTGAGGATGAGATTTTTTTATCGAAAGAAATGGAGAGCATCAAAATAAAAAAAAAATAAAATGTACACAAAAAAATGAAACAAAAAAAAACCGGGGAAAAATAGAAAACCAAATGAAGTGCCAAAGCATAAATAAAACCCAAACACGTGAAGATAAGATCAATAAAAAAGGTAAATAGGTAAGGAAAGGTAAGAAAGGGTAAGGTAAGAAAAGGTAAGGAAAGGGGTAAGCCCAAAATGAAATAAAGTTAATAAGTGATAAAATTAGTAATGAAAAAAAAAAAAGAAAAAATATAAGAAATAAATGAAAAAAAAAAATAAAGAAAAATAAAATAAGTAAATAAAATAACAAAAAAACAAAATCAGATAATTAAACCAAAAAAAAAACTAAACTAAACAACTAAACCAAACTAAACAAAAACAAAACAAACTAAACTAAAACTAAACTAAACAAAAACTAAACTAAACTAAACAAAACTAAACTAAACTAAACTAACTAAACAAACAAAACTAAATAAACTAAACAAAATAAGATAAACAAACTAAACAAAACTAATGGCTACCTGGCTGAACCCTGTCTCTCAGTTAAAAAAAAAAAAAAAAACTACTTACTCGTTTGTATGTTTTTGTTGTACGCATGCGCGACAGGCGAAGAGACAGAGACGAAAGGCAGAGAAATGGAAGGCGTCAGACAGACAGACAAGAGTTGAGCAGCGAGGGTAAAAAAACAGGTTCACATGCAGACAGTGTTCGTTTTTTTTTAACGTCTTTCACTACTGTTTTGACGGAAAAAAAAAAAAAAAAAAAAAAAAAAAGAAGACAAAGGTGCGTATTAAAGAATGAATCTATGTAAACAAAAATTAAACTAAACTGAAAAAAACGAATAAAGAATAAACTGAACAAAAAACAAAACTAAACTAAACTAAACTAAACAAAACTAAACAACTAAAACCAAAAAGGGAAAATTAAAAAACAAAATGATAAAAAGAATTTCCCGGGAAGGGAATATAACTATTTTAAATAAAATTACGTATGCGTGAGAACGTCATTAATTTTATTTGGGGGCTTGCGCAGTTCCGGATGTTGGGCCATGCGGGGCGCCCAGGTGTAAAAGTTTGTTGTTTCCCCTTTTATATAAACAAGTAGGCACACAAAAAAAATTAAAGTTACGGATGTCAATTATATGAAAAATTGTACCTTTTTTTTTTTTTTTAAGTGTTCAGGGATTTTTTAAATCAAAAAACGGTCCTTTCTTTTACAACCAGCTAAGCAAGACCCACCCGCGCGCGCGCAGTGCGTGCAACAACCACACAACCACACACACAACACACCACACACACACAACCACCACAACAACCCACGAGAAACACTCACACACACACAAACACACACACACACACACTTACACAAAAACCCACACAATCACCACACACACACACATACACACAATACATACACACACACACACCTCACATGACACCAAAACACATAACACACACCCCAACACACACACACACACAAACACACCACCACAACACACACACACACCACACACACACACACACCACACACCACACAGAGTAAACCCACACACACAGATTGTCATGGGCCCAAAATAAATTACATGCATATTACGTAGTAGGCTTTTTTTTTTCTTTCTTTTTTTTGTTTTGTTCTTTTCTTTATCCCTGCTTGACATTTATAATGTCTGAAATTAATTACTTGCGCTGTGTGTGTTTTGTGGTGTGTGGTGTGGTGTGTTTGTGTGTGGTTTGTTTGTGTGTGTGTGTGGTGTTGTGTTTGTGTGGTGTGTTTGGTAATGTGGGTTTTGTTGCGTGTGTGTGTGTGTGTTTTGGGGTGTGTGTGTTTGTTTTGTAAATGTGTGTGTGTGGTTTTTTGGGGTTGTGTTTGTGTAAGTGTGTGTGTGTGTGTGCGTGTTGTGTGTGTTTTTTTTTTGTGTAAATTGTGTGTGTTGTGTGTGTGTGGTGTGTGTGTGTTGTGGTGTTGTCTTTGTGTGTCTGTAAATGGGTGGGGCTCTGTCTGTCTGTCTGTCTCTCCACCGTCTATCTCTCCTTTGTTTTTCTGTCTGTCTCTGTCTGTTTCTGTCTGTTTCTGCTTACCTGCCTGTCCCCCTGCCTGTTTGCCTGTCTTTTTGTCTGTTTCTCTCCCTCCCCCCCTATATTATATATTATATATTATATTTTTATTAAAAAATAAATTTTAATTTTTATTATCTCTCTCTCTCAGTATCCCCCGCTTGTTTTTTCTCGTGTGCGTGTGCGCATGAAAACGCTGCATGACACCATGCAACACGCAGGTGGAGAGCAGCAGACAGACAGGACCCCCCCGTTTACAGACACACAGCAACAAGAAAAACCCCCACGTAAAAACCCAAAAGCACGCGAACTCCTCCCAAAAACCACACAAAAACAAAGAGGCAGAGCCCCCTCTTGAACCCCCCGCCCATCCTTCCCCCCCTTTCCTTCCCCCTCCCTTTTCCCCCCCCCCGCCCCCCCCCCCTCCTTCCCTCAGACCTGTTCCCCCTTAGCCCAAATTTACTCTTGTCCGTATTTTCAAACCCTTTTTTTGGGTTTTAATATTTATTCCCTGATTTCCCTCCGTTTGTGTGTGTGTGTGTGTGTGTGGTGTTGTGTGTGGTGTGTGTGTGTGTGTGGTTTGTTGTGTGGTGTGTGTGTTTGAGGTGTTTGGTGTGTTTCTGTGTGGTGTTGTTGGGGGTTGTGGTGTTGTGTGTGTGTTTTGTGTGTGTGGGGTGTTTGTGTGTGTTGTGTGTGTGTTTGTGTGTGTGTGTGTGTGGGTTGGTTTTTTGTGTGTGTGTGTGGGTTGTGTGTGTGGGTATGTGTTGTGTGTGTGGTGTATGTGTGTGTGCGTGTGTTGTGTGTGTGGGGCGTGTGTTGTGTGTGGGTTTTTCTGGTGTGGTGTGTGTGGGGTGTGGGGTGTTTTGTTTTGTGTTGTGTGGTGTGTGTGTGTGGGGTATGTGTGTGTGTGGTGTATGTGTGTGGGTGTGTATGTGTGTGTGCGTGCGTGTGTATTGTGTGGTGTGGTGTGGGGTGGTGGTGGGGGGGTTGTGTGTGTGTGTTGGTGTGTTTTGTTCTGTTGCTTGGTGTTTTTGTGTGTGTGTGGTGTGTTTTTTTGTGTGGGGGGGATGTGTGTATATGTTGTTGGGGTGTGTGGCAGTGTATTGGTGTGTGTGTGTGTTGTGTGTGTGGGGTTTGTGTGTGTGTGGTGGGTATGTGTGTGGTTATGTGTGTTGGGTTGGGTGTGTGGATGGGTGTGTGTGGTATGTGTGTGTGTGTGGTATGTGTGTGTGTGTGGTATGTGGGTGCGTAGTGTGTGTGTGGTGTGTGTGTTGTGTGTGTGTGTGTGGTTATGTGTGTGGTGTATGTGTGTGTTGGGGTGTGGTGTGGTGTGGTGTGGGGGGTATGTGTGTGTGTGTGGATGTGTGTGTGTGTGGTATGTGTGTTGGGGGTGTGTGGTGTTGGTGGTGGTATGTGTAAAAAAAAACTCTGTGAGTAAAAAAGTAATTGACGTCACCGATTGCAAACAAAACGAACGCTGTGCGAAGCCATCACTCTCCAACCCTAAATCTAGTTAAGGCTTCGCTATGTTCACCCCCCCATTCTCTACTTCGCTGAAGAACTTTTTTCCCTTTCCTCTGTTTGTATGCCCATTTCTGTGTGGTCAAAAGTGTGTCTTTACTGGGTTTTTCTATTTTGTTTAAATTTCAATTCGTGTGCTGTTTCCTAAAATGGCCCCAGTTGTCGGTTAGGTTTCAGCAACACCATCCAAGTAAACGACGGCGTGGATTATATAAATTCGAATCAAATCGTGGTATAGGCCGTAGCTAGCCGGGCCCCAAAGCCCCACCAGGTAACCCATGTTAAAAAAAAAAGTCTAAATTAAAAAAAACCCCCGCCCAAACCAAGCAAAACAACAGCATTTCAAGTCTAAATCTGCCCTGTGGTATGATCCCCCAAGATGAAAGTTTTGACTTTTGTAAAATTTTAAAAAAAAAAAAAAAAAAAAAAATCGATATGCAAGTTTGGGGTTTGTTAAAAATCTGTGCCTTGAAAATGAATTTTTATTTTATTTCTTCTGTCTCTGTCTGTTTGGTTCGTCTATGTCTGTCTCTCTTTCTCATTCTCTGTTTTGTCTCTTTTTGTATGGGTTGGTGGCCCCTTTACAATAAAGCATGTGTCAGTTCGTGTTCTTCTCTCTCTAAAAAGTTTCATTTTATTTCCCCTGTTCTTCTTTTTGTCGTCTGTTATCTTGTTCTGTTGGCTGTCTGTCTCTTCTCCTCTCTCTCATTCTATGTCTTCTGTCTTCCTGCCTCTCTTTCTTTCTTTCGTTCTTTCTCCTCTCTCCTCTTCTCTCTCTCTCTCTCTCAGTTGTTTCTTTCTTCACTCACTGAATCATTCTCTCCCCTCAATGTCACAAAAGATTTAAAATTTAGACAGACTGTTTGCCTTCCCCCATTTCTAATTGTCTTTGACTTCTCATCCAAAGAAAGGGACGGTGGATCCATAGTGGGGGGTGTCTAAACAAGATTGCTAGAAAAAAAGGGGAAGGGGGAAGAAGGGCAAGAAAGATTGTACCCGTGGTGGACTGCATGTTTGTATGGGATGATAGAAGATGTCTATGTAAACAAATTGCTTTTTTGCCACAGACTGTATGCTAAAAAAAACGAACTATTATCAAAAAAAAAGTAAATAGTAAAACAATCTGGGAAATCGTTATCCCCAGAGAGGAGAGAGAGGAAAGAGAGATAAAAGAAGAGAGGGGGAGGATTAAGAGGCGGAGGAGAAAAAGAAAGAGAGAGAGAGAGAGAGAGAAGAGAGTGGTGGGGAGAGAGAGTGGTGGAAGAGAGAGTGGGAGGAGGAGAGAGAAAAAGAGAGAGAGGGGGGGGGGAGATAGAGGCGAGAGGAGAGAGAGAGAGAGAGACAGACAGAAGAAAGAGAGAGGGGGGAGACGAGAGAAGGGGGGACAGAGAGAAGGGGGGACAGAGAGAAGGGGAAAGAGAGAAGGAGAGACAGAGAGTGGGGACAGACAGGAGACTTAAAGACAGCAGAGAGAATGAGAAAGAAAATGGGGGACAGAAAAAGAGACGGAGAGGGTGGCAAACCCAATGGAGAGACGATACAGAGATTTTAGACAAAAATACACAGACAGAAAAACAGACAGACAGAAAGACGACAGACAGGGCGGACGACAGACAGCATGACATTAACAGACGCATAACGACAGACAGACAGCATGAAACGACAGACGCAGACAGAGGGGGAAAAACCCAAATCCCTCCCTCCTATGTATTCACCACTGTTTGTTCTGGGGGTTTTGCAGTTAAATCAGCACAAAACCGTTGACCACCCATTCACACACACGACACTACCACGAACTACACCAACGCCCCACGCACCCCCCCACGCACGCACGCTCACGCTTATGAAATAAAAATCATGAATAAAATTTAAACTTGTCCAAAGCGGGACCAGATCAAAACACACATACACTCGCGCACACACACACACAAAAACAACACACACACACACCACACACACACACACAAACACACACACACACCAACACCAACACACACCACACACACAACACACACTTGGAACGTTTTAAAAAATTTCTGCTATGTTTACAGTAGGGTAACAAATTCTACCCCCCCAGAAACACAAGTACAACCCTGAAAAACCCCCACACACACCACACAACCCCACACACACACACAGACACACACACATACACACAACACACACCACACACACAATTTTACATACACACTCACCCCCAAAACACCACAAAACCACGGACAAATTTGGGCACACACGAACACACACACAACACACACACCACCACACACACACACACACACACCCCCACACAACACACACAACACCAAACAACAAAAACGAAACACACACGAACACACACCAACACACACACACACAACATGAACAAACACACAAAACCACAACACACACAACACACACCACACACACACAAAAAACACCACAACAAACAACACACACAAAACACACACACAAACACCACAAACACACCAAAAACCCCACACACAAACAGAACACACACACCAACACAACACACGCACACACACGCGACACAACACACACAGGGGGCGCTGGAGCGCTCAACATGACGTACAAAAAGTGCTTACCACCCCTCACCTTTAATCTGGAAACGACTTTTAATCACACCCCCGCGACCAACCAAAACCGGACCTCACAATACCACAAAAGACACACAGACAACGACACAGACACCACACACAAACACACACAACCCAAAAAACACACACACATCACACACACACACCAACCACACACCAAAGAAAAACCCCCACACATACACGCACACACTTACACCGTATAAAAATACACCATATACACAGAAAAAAAACAGATGCTACACACAAACACAGTGGACACACACGCCCCACGCAACACCACACACGCACAACCCCCACACACACCCCAAACACACACACACACACACGCCAAAACTAACACAACACACACACACCACGATCACACCACAATTACATAACAAACAACAACCACACACACACACCACAACACACACACAAAAAACCACACACACAAATAAACACCACCCAAAACAAAACACACACAAATCACCACACACAACACACACACACCCCACACACACACACACACACACCACAACCACACACACAAACCACAAATAACACCACACACAACAAAACATACAATCACATGCACGCACACACATGCACACACACAACACATACACTCCCCAATTACACCCCAACGCACTAACAACACATCACACAACCACACCAATCACACAAAAATTGCACAACAAATCATGAGTCAAAATGTCCTCCCACCAATTAATTTAATCTGAAAAGCAGTTTAAACCTCAACCCCGCAACCGTAACAAAAAGATTCCCCCCCCCACCCCATTCCCTATTTTCCTTTACTCCCGGGTTTAAAGTACAATTTTTCAAAGAAAAAAAGAAAGGAAGAAAAAAAGGGGAAAAAAAAAAAAAAGAAAGAAAGAAAAAACACGTACATGTACATACACACTCACACCCACCCCCAACATACAACACATACACTCACACACACACACCACAACCCCACACCACACACACACACCCCACCCCACCACAAACACAAACACACACACACAAACACACACACACAACACACACACAACAACACAAACAACTACACACACATCCACACACACACACAAACAAAAACACACACACACACACACCACACACCACACACACACACACACGCCCCACAACCACCACAACACGCGCATTTTGAAAAGTGCTTAGTTTGTTGTTTTAAAAAATTCGGGTGCCTCCAAAAAAAAACGGTGTCGTGTATTGGACTGTCACGGTTGTACTTTAGTGACTCAAAACCTAAGGTGTTATGCTTGACTGATTTGTGCACTTTTAAGACGGTGTGGGGCAGTAATAATTTTTACGGGGGTTGTAGCTGGTTTTTCGGTTAAGAACAGGTTGCATTATTTTCTCCTCAGTGTGGTGTTGTGTGTGGCCCCGTGAGTATCCCACAGTTAGGACGTGAGGGTTCGAGTTCGATTCCTGATCTGGGAGGGGCTTTTCTCCCTGCTCCGAAAATCTGAATGGGAGTTGGGTGCTTGTGTTTTAGATGGACGATAAACAGACATTTTGTGAATATGCATTTACGACGACATGTTTAAAGAACCACCAGCTAAACGGTTGTCCCTCTTAAAGTTCTGTATAAAAAATCCATTTTTAGTTGACAAAAATACACGCCGACAGCAATACCAACAACCAACCAACCCAACAACTAACCCGCCAACCCGCCAACCAATCAACCAAACCCAATCAACCAATAACCATCATCCAACCCAACCCAACCGACCCACAAAAACCAAAACCCAAACCCAAACCCAAACCCAAAAAACCAAACACCAACCCAACCAATCAACCCCCCAAACCCAACAACCAACCAAATGCAAAAAAAAACAAAATTTTTTAGGAACACACACACCCCCAAAACATACACACCACACACACAAAACACAACAACCCCAACACACCCCAAAACTCAAAACCCCACAACACACAACACACACAACACCACACGCACGCACACACACACACACACACACAAACACCAACACACGCACACACACACCACACACTTTCACACACATCACACACGCACAACACACACCACACACACACACAGGGCAGGTATAACCCCATTAAGACATCAAGAGGAGTAACACGTTACAAAAATAGGATACAATAGTAAATACTCTCCTACCCCAAATAAATAACCCTCACCCCAACCCTTTTAACACAAAGACTCTTTCCCAATTAAGTGTTCACCCCACACCCCTTACAGGGAAAGTTATTTCAGTTACGCCCTTTCCCCGCATACAGAATATATTTGAATGGAAAATAGTTCAAGAGGGATTTTTTGCCTCGGCAATACCGTATGTGCTCAACCCAAATCTATCAGCAAGATTTGGCAGACGTTTTTTAAACCCATGAAACCCAGGGGGGGGGGGGGAGAGAATGGGCGTTGAGCAACGGTCATAATGGAAAGCAGGAGGGAAAAAGGCCAGGGAACCCCGGGAGAAAATAGGGTGGGTTCGGAGTGGATGGAGAAGAGGGGTGGAGATGTACTTTCAGCGCAAGGGGTTGATGCATATGGAGGGCCCTGACCCCCCAAAAACCATGCCGCAGGGCACATGATGGTGATGATGAAGAAAAACCCCCCGTTAGCAAGTTTTCAAAGGGAAAAAGGACCTATAAAACATGACCTGGGACTTGGGGTGGACAGCCCACGGCCAGTTTTTATGTTTTCGGAGTGGAATTGAACTTCGACATTGAATCCCGATCCATAGCCCTATCAGTTTAACGACCCCGGTAACAAGGAGGGCGGGGTTTTAGATTCTGTATCATAAAAAATATAATGTTCACTTTCAACTAGAATAAGAAATTTCGTATTTGTATAGGCAACCTGTCACAACAGGAAAGCTGGGGGGGAAGGGGAAAAACCAGGTTGAACAGGGAGAAAACAATGGACAGCCCACGGAGTGGGTGAAGACAGAGGGATGGGAGATGTACTTGCAGTGCAAAGGAAGTCGGGCAGGGCCTGATCCCAAGGCCCTGCAGAGGGCACAGATGTGATGATGATGATGATGATATGAGATGTGATGATGATGATATATGATGATGAAGTGATGTAATGATGATGAGATAGCGCAGCATCCCCGGGGGGCATGTTCCTGAGGTCTTGCGCTTTACAGAAATTGTAGACAAACAATGTACATCAAAATAAATCGTGATTTGGTCATTTAAATCCTTTTTTTTTTTTTATTGTGTGTTACTCCTCTGTCGATTTCTGTTGTCTGTCTTCTCTGTCTCTGCTGTCTTCTGTGTGTGTGTGTGTGTGTCTCTCCTCTCTCTCTCTCCTCTGGTCTGTGTCTCTCTTTTTTGGGATTGGCTGTCTGTCTGTTGCGCTGTCCCACTCACTCGACAGACAGACAGAAGAAAACCCCACTACACACATACACATACACACACACACACACACACAACCACGCACACGCACAGCCACGCACAACCCAGCGCGCGCGCGCACACACACACGCGGCACTTTCTCTCTTCTCTTTCCCCTGGTTTTTATGTATGTATAATTTGTATGTATGTATGTAGTATGTGTGTATGTGTGTATGTCCCCATGTATGTATGTATGTATGGTGTATGTGTGTATTAGTATGTAAGTATGTATGTATCTGTCTGTTGGTCGTCGGGGCGTTTTGTCTGTCGGTTATCTGTCTGTCTGTCTATCTGTCATCTAATTTTCCATCTATCGCCGAAACACTTATGTTTCATTTTAGTGTGTTTTTCCACAAACAAAGCACAGGGAAAATTTTTTCTTTTATCTCCTCATTTTTTTTACTTGTTGTTTGATGTTTTTTTCCTTTCTGGGGTTTTTTTTACCTTTACAAAAACCCGTTGGGCCCTAAATTTGCGCCCGTTTTGTTGGTTGTATTAAAAACGCGTTCTGGGTTTATTTTTGTTTTTTGGTTCCAGGCTCACACTGTTTCTGACCGGGGGCTTTATGTAGGCCGGGAATCTATTTGCACACATTCCGTCAAAAAACCCTGCTTTCGCATAAAAAATGTCTTTTGTATTCGTTCATAAGAGCAGCCTTTTTTTGTGAAGAAGTATCTGCTGTTGGGATTATTGTAATGAACTCGGAGATTACTTTTGTCTGTTGTCTGTCTGTCTGTCGTCTTTTTTTTTATCGTCTGTCTGTCTGTCTATCTGTTCTCTGCTTCTTCCCCCTCCCCTTTTGTCGTCTTAATTCTGTGGTGTGTGTGTGTGTTTTGTGGTGTGTGGTGTGTGTGTGTGTGTTGTGTGGTTTGTGGTGTGTGTGTGTGTGTGTGTGTGTTTGTGTGTGTGTGTGTGTGTGTGTGTGGGTGTGTGTGTGTGGGTGTTGTGGGGTGTTTTCTTTCATCTCTGTCTTTCTCTCCCCCTTTTTGTCTCTTTCTCTCTCGTCCCCCCCCCTTTCGCATGTGTTTTCTCCTCTCTCTCTGTGTGTATATACATAATTTCTATATAGTGTGTGTGTGTGTGTCTGTGTGTGTGTGTGCGTCGTGTGTGAGGGAGGGAGGGGGGGAGGGAGAGAGAGAGGAGAGAAAAAGGGGGAGAAAAGTG
This sequence comes from Monoplex corrugatus, assembly GCA_030674185.1. Classification (NCBI taxonomy): domain Eukaryota; kingdom Metazoa; phylum Mollusca; class Gastropoda; order Littorinimorpha; family Ranellidae; genus Monoplex; species Monoplex corrugatus. The sequence continues at coordinate 33,266 of JAPXFY010000862.1, forward strand.
TGTTTTCGTGAGCGACAGAGATGAGTGACGAGTGAGGAGGAAAAAGATGGGAAAAAGGAAAAGAGAGAATGAGAGAGAGAAAGAGGGGGAGAGGGAGAGTGGGTGAGAGACTGGGACAGAAAGAGAAGAGAGAGAGAGAGAGAGAGATGCTAAAGAAAAAAAGAAAGAAAGAGAGAGAGAGAGAGACAGAGAGAAAAGGAGAGTCAGTGGTGAGAGTTGAGAGAGAGAAAGAAGAAGAAAGAAAGAGGGGAAAGAGAGAGAAAGAGAGAGAGAAAAGAGAGGGGCGAGACCACAACACAACACACCACACAACACACACACAAGAAGAGAGAGAGGGGGAGAGAGGAGAGGGAAAAGAGGGGAGGAGAGAGAGACCCCTTTCTGTACATGATAGGGGTACGTCAAGATTATGACGTACACGCACATGGGGCTGGCGGTTTCAAATGGGTATAAGACAACAGTGGGGCAATATTTTTGGGTATGTATTGTTTGGTAGTGTGAGGATACTTGTGTGTGTGTGTGTGTGTTTTTCGTTGTTCGCGCGCGCGCGCGGGGTGAAACCTATGTGTGTGTACGCGCGCGCTCCAACAGGGGAGAACATGTGTCAAGGGGGGAGAGAATAAAAGGGACAAAAAAGGCCCGCTTACACGCATTGATGCGGTGTCAAAAACCCCGAAAGGTTCTAAAAATACCCACACTGCCTCCCAGTTTTTGTCAGTCAAGATTTTTACTATGACAACCGCAGGAGATTACGATTGGTTATAACCACGTTGGTCGGGGGGGTTTCATTGTGATTGGGGAAATATTATTAGACAGGGGCTATTGGTGACAATACGGACGTGTTCGTCAGAGGAGTTAGTGTTTTTTTGGTGACGCTCGTGAAGTTTCTTCTGTGACTCGCGCGTCGCACCCACCCACGAAGGTGGTGCGGCGTATGTTACTGTTTTGTTTGTATAAACCCCCTTTCCCACGGCGTAAAGCCAGATTAGGGCTATAACCCCTTTACAAAAAAAAAAATACTTGCAGAAAAAAAAAAAAGGGCAAGAAAATTAAATAAAATATCAATGATTCGTGTACACAATCTAAGGACAGCCCTGGGGGTTGATCACTCCCTCCCCAATTTATCACACAGGAGATTAAAAAAAAATACCTGAATACAAAGTTTAAAAAAAAAACTAAGAAACAATTATATAAAAACGGGCCTAAATTACCTTATTGCTTCCGCATTCTCATTTCCCCAAAGCCGAAAATTCTTAAATTATCATCAAAGTATCAATCCCAAGAAAAGTACGTAAGACTTTCAGAAACAACAGGTGAAGGGACCAGCAAGGCAGAAAAAATGGAAGAAAAGACAGAAAGCAAAGGAAGAGGGAAAGAAACAAAAGATTGATAGAAAAAAGGAATCTTTAGCACAGAATTTCCCGAAGGTGGGGTATTATTTATACCAAAAAAGGGCCCCCGGCATCCCCGGGGGGAGGAGGGAGGGAAGGAGTGTTTGTGCGTTCATACACACAACACAAACACACCACACAAAACCCCAACAACCACAACAACACACACCACACACACACAACAAAATTATATATATATTATATATAATATATGTGTATGTATGTGTGTGTGTGGTGTTTTAATTAAAGCTTCGTACAGTTTTTTACAAATTTCCCCCCCCCATAGGATGTACAAACTGATCGCTGTTTATTTTCTGGTGTTTGGTCCTTCGCTGAAACGGTCTTCCCGTTGTTGGACAGTCCAAATGTGTCTTCCTTTAAGTTGGCTTTAAGAATGTATACCCTTTATCCCAGCAGTGTTTCCCCCCTTAAAGCCACTCTTTCGCCCTATTCCCCCCCTGCCCCCCCCCCCCCTCCCCCCAGTTTCCATGTGTTTTTTGGCCCGGAGTTTTTTGTCGTCGTTGTTGGGTGATGCTTTGGTGAATGATGAGAATGTGCCTTTAGTTAGTCTTTTATCAAATTTGGCGCCTTAAAACGTCATTTTACTGTATTATAAACTTTACTGTACGCATTCCCCCGGGCAATCGCACACGACACAGACAGACAGACAGACAGACAACCCCACGACACCCAGACAGAAAGACACCACAAATACACAAGAGGAGAGAGAGAGGAGAGAAAAAGGAGAAGAGAGAGAGAGAGACAGAGAGCAGAGAAACAGAGAGAGACGAGAGAGGACAGAGAGACAGAGGCAGAGAGAGAGAGAAGGAGAGAAAAAGAGAGAGAAAGAGAGAGTTTTGGCCCAAAAAGGCCTATTCCCACCTCCGAACCCCCACACACACGCTTTTTTTCCACCCACATCCCACCCCCCTTCTCGCTCCCACCCACACGCAACACACCCAACCTCGCAGGAGGGGTAAGTGATAATGAAATATTTATACTTCAGTCCTTCAATAAGCCATTCACAATTAAGGAATGGAGTCACCGAAAAACCCCCACAGCCCCAGCTGTGATTTAAAACAGCGCATCACGTCTCATGAAACGAAGGAGCGTAGCGTTTGACGCATGGGTTTTTTGGAGGTTGGTTTGACTGGTCCCTTTGGGGGCCTTTTAATAAACAAAGCTTAAAAATGTATGATAGGTTTGGTCACGTGTGTGGGGTTTGGGGGTGTGGGGGGTGTGTGTTTTGGTGGGTTGGTTTTGTTTTGTGTTTTGGGGTGTGTGTTGGTGGGGTGGGTGGTGTGGTTGTGTGTGGGGTGGTATCTCGTCTTTTCCCTCTCTCTTTTTCTCTCGTCCTCTCTCCCCTTGTCTCTCTCTCCCGGGTTTGTCTCTCCTCCCCCTCGCTTGTCTCTCCCTTTTGTTTCTGTCACTGTGACTTTCTGTCTCAGTCTCTCCCTTTTCCCCTGCACTCTTCTCTCTATCCTCTGTCTCGTTGTCGTCGTCTGCTTTTTTTTCTCTCCTCTGTGTTTTGTCTGTACAAATGGAAGGGGGGGGTTATTGGGTTTTTTGTGTGTGTATAATAGATCAACGTTTTGGGAGGGGTTTTGAGAATTTCACGAAGAAATGGGGGGGGTAAGCAAGAGGAAAGCGAGAGAAGCGATTGTATATTGGATGACCTTATTTTTGGGGGGTTTGGGACATATCGTACAAATTTTTCTTTCTCTCCTTCTCCTGTGTGTTGCGTCTCTGTCTCTGTCTGTCTCTCCTGTCCGTCTGTCTCGTCTCTCTCTTTTCTTGTCTGTCTTTTTTGTCTCTCTCTTTCTTTCTCTCTGTCTCTTCGGGTCTGCTCTCCTGGTGTTGTCTCTCCCCTTTTCTCTCCTGTCCTTTTTCTCTTTCTCTGTCTGCTGTCTCTTTGTCTGTCTCCTTTTCCCTGTCTTTCGTTTTCCCCTCTCTTTTTCTCTCTCTGTCCCCGCTCTCTTTGTTGTGTCTATCTCTGTTGTCTGTCTGTCTCCTCTCCTTTTCTCTGTCCTCTCGCTGTCTGTTGTCTGTCTTCTCCTTGTAACAAGGTATAGAAAAAAGCCGCGAACCCCAGCCTTTCCCGCACGGCGTAGTGTTTATACACCGAAGGGGATAAGGGTAAGCCCGGGCATTTCGGATCTTTTCCCCGCATGGTGTCTGTTGTTAAGCATAGGGGAACATTTCGAATGGGAGAATTATCTTCAAAGAAATGAAAATTTTAAAAGGAAGAAGGGGGAAACTGAAAAATGTCGAAAGGGAAAGAAAAATTTCGAATTAAAAAGGGGGAAATTGAAAAAGAAAGGTTTTGAAAAGGAACTGAAAGTACATGGGCTGATTCTGAAATATGGTGATACTTAAAAAACATGAAACTGAAAGTTTTTGAAACTGAAAAGCAAATGAAAAAACGAAATTCAAATCATGAAACTGAAACTTTTAAAATTTTTGGAACGATGAAAAGATGAAGTAACTGAAAAATTAAAGAACGTAACGAAAAAATGAAACTGAAAATATAAAAAGGTAATGAAATGTAGGTCTTACAATGACTTTTTTCAAAGGGATTCATCGCACCTTTTCAAATCCTACACGTGTAAATAACCTTCTTGCCTTTATTGAAAAAAGTGTTTCCTTTTTGTTATGTTTTTTGGTTTTGTTTTTGTTTAACCCTTTGCCTCCCCCCCCCTGTCCCCCAAACCCGCAAGAACCGCTAGCAAAGCAAAAACTTAAAATCTTTGAGCCCCCACCCTATCCCCTGCTTCCTGGATTAAGTTTTTGGTTTGTGGACAGGGTGGGGATCAAAAGATTACTGCGTCACTTTGAATCATTTCCATTTCGCTTAATCAATCTGCGATTTTTATAACCAGCCCCTTGTCGTAAAAAAAAACCCATCTGTGAAAAAGGTCATGAAATGGGTAGGTGGGGGGGGGGAAAAAAGGGGATCATGAAACATGACGCACCGAATGATTGGAGCTTATTAAATGGGGACGAAACCCCTTATTAATGTTGCGGGGCCAAAAACAATTTTAAATGCCCCAACACAAAAAAAGAAAAAAACCTTTTTTAAATTTAAACATACAAAACGGGGGCCAAGACACAAACAAACCTAGCCCAGATACAAAAATTAGGAGAAAAAGACTGAAACTTCCTGCTGTCCTCCGTGTGAAAAAAATAAGTATCACCCTTTTTTTTTAATTTTTTTTTGGTTTTTGTTTTTTTGGACTTCGCTTACAAAGGCCAAAATTGGGCCGAAAAGTTGGGCCGTCTTGTTTGTTTTTTTAAAAACGCGTTTTATTATTTTGTGTTTTTTTTTGGGGTTTGGGTCGGAAAATGATGGTGACGGGGTGGTGAGGTGGTGGAATGTTGTTGTCGGGGACGCAGGTGGGGGGAATTTTTTGTTCGTGTTGGTGAAAAAGGAAACAAAAGAGCTAAAAATTGGTTTTTAACAGATTAGTGATGAGAATTCCCCCCGGGGATGGCGAGGGCTCTTTTTTAGAATGTTCCCCCCCCGGGAAATTTCTATACTGAAATTTCCCTCTTTTCTCACTCTCTTTGTTTTTTTTTTTCCCCCTTTTTTTCTGTCTTTTTCCACCTTTTCTGCCTTGGGAAAAACCCCTTACGTGCCATAAAATTTTACGCACTTTCTCTTAGGTTGCTAATGGGTAAAAATCATGTATTTTTATTTTGGGGGCCTGGGTAAATGGACATGGGGAAAGAAATTTTTAAGTAATTGGGCCCTTTTATTTGTTTCAGTGCCTTGTTTTTTTTAAAATTTGTATTTAGGGTGTTTATTTTAGTTCCCGGTGCGATAAAATTGGCCCAGAGTGGACAACGCCAGGGCATCTCCTTAATTGTGTGCGCGAATGCATTGATATGTGTACTTAGTTTTCTTTTGCCTTTTTTTCTGTTAAGTATAACGTATTTTTTTGAAACGGTTATAGCCCCGATGACGATAAATGAGAGAGAAGTAATGGTTTTGGTTGGTTTGGGTTTGGGCCCCGGTTTATTGGGTGGTTTGTTAGGTTGTTGGGGTTGGTTCTTGGGTTTTTTGGTGGATTCGTTGTTTGGTAGGCAAATTGGATTTGGTAGGGGTGGTTAAAGGGGTAAGTGGGTTATCGTTGAGTAGTCGGTTGATTGATTGGTTGGTTGGTTTGGTTGGTTTGGTTGGTTGGTTGATTGGTTTGGGTTGGTTAGTGGCTGGTTGGGTGGTTTGTTGGTTTGGGTGTTTGGGTTTGGGTTTGGGTTTAATTGGGTTATGTGTGTGTATGATATTGATAGAGAACGGAAACACCCCCCCAAATAAATCTATAGCCAGGGGTAATCCAGATAGACGGAAATTTTTGTTTTTGTTTCGGTAATAATGATACACCGCTTACTTTTTACTGCCAGTCTAAAAATGACCACTTGTACATGTGTTTTCCTTATCTCATAATAGCCCGAAATGCTTTACAAAAGTGACAGAGACAGGTAAAGGTAAAAGAAACATGTTAACCGTTTACCGCATGAACAAGAGACGAACCACACGACATACAATGTTAACCCCTTTAACTCCCACACTCTGTCCCCCCAACTGCAAAAACTTAACCTTTTGACTCCCTCACCCTGTCCCCCAGCTGTTAGACAGGATGCAGAAGTCGGGGAGAGAGAGAGAGAGAGAGAGAGGGGAGAGAGAGAGAAAAAAGAAAGAAGAGAGAGAGGAGAGTGTTATAAACATACGATGTTAAATTAAAAAACAATAGAAAAATGGATTAAACGAAATAAAAATATCTTCGACTATATTGTCAATCACTACTGCAAAACTATGGAAAACGATGGTAATAAGAAACTCTGGGGAGGGAGGACAGCAGAAGGTCCCCAGAAGAGAAATCCTCGTGAATCAAAGTGTTTTCGGCCCTTAACTCCTGACACTCTAAGGGGGCCGCGCCCGCATCCAGGTCATGACTTCCTGAATGCCCCTTGCTGTTGCCATTGGGCCCCTTGGAAATAAAGTACTGAAGACGAAAATGAATAATTGTGTGACCATAAGAAAAAGTTCTTGTTTGTTTTTTGTTTGTAGGGTACTGATAATACTGACAGTCAAACTTATGTTTGTGTGTTTGTGTGATACTGATAAAACTGACAATCAACCTTGTTTGTGTTTTGTGTGATACTGATAATATGACATCAAACTTATTTTGTGTGTTTGGTGATACTGATAATACGACAGTCAAACTTATGTTTGTATGTTTTTGTGATACTGATAATGCTGACAGTCAAACTTTGTTTGTATGTTTGGGGTGATACGATAGTACTGACAGTCCAAATTATGTTTTTGTGTTTGTGTGAAACTGAT
>JAPXFY010000863.1:5000-10000 GCA_030674185.1 Monoplex corrugatus
TTTCTCAATGTCCCATCTTAACATCCTTTCATGAGACTAAGTTTTGAACAGACTTTGGGATTCCACTGACATCCGACCACCAAAACATCATTGTTGTTCTGGTGGTGTCGGTATAGGATTAAATAAGTTTCCTCCTTCCCCCACTTCCCTGGGATGGTTATCCCCGCCGGCCATATCACCTTGAGGTGGGTGCCGACGTAAAACCTGAACCAAATCAATCAATCAGTCAAAAGTCCCACTGATTTCTCACAGAGTCTAGGGGGAAACAGAAGAAGAAGAAGAGGAAGAAGAAGAAGAGGAGGAAGAAGAAGAAGAAGAAGAAGAAGACAGAGGTGGAACCCCCCTTAAACTGAGCACATGGATTTCAGATTTCAGTCGGATGGAATTTGAGAGTGTAGTTTCTCAGTTGACTGATATTACTGTCATCGCCTCCACTATCATCACCACCTTCATCACCACCTCCGCTACCTCCCCACTGCCACTACAACCACCACTACCACCACCACACCACACCACATCACCACTGCCGCCACCAGCCATCACCACCACAACCACCACAAACACTACCATCTCACCCTCAACATCACCATTACTACCACCAGCACACCACAACCTCACCTTCCACCATCACCACCATTACCACCACCACCTCTATCACCCCTCAAACTCAAACAGACAGACAGAGATATGCAAACAGAGAGAGGGAGACAGACAGACAGACAGACCGATCGAGAGAGATACAGAGACACACAGAGAGACAGACAGACAGACACACAGACCGACCGAGACAGACAGAGAGAGGAGAGAAAGACAGACAGACCAAAAGAGAGAGAAAGAGAGAGAGAGAGAAGAGAGAGAGAAAGAGAGAGGCCTATCGAGAGACAGACAGAGACAGAGAGGAAGAGACAGACAGACAGACCAAGAGACAGATAGACAGACAGAGACAGAGACAAAAAGCTTCGAAATGGCAAAACTTCAAAACATTTTATGATTCCAACTCAAGGATAATAGCGTTGGGTCCCACTGGACCTGTATTACAAGTAGTCCATGCTGCTCAAAACATAATGATAATGTAAGCATATTCACAGACACACAGATAAACCATAATGCACATAATGTCAAAGAAATTATAAAAAGTGAATAATAATAAAACGTTGGCTTCTGTATGTCCATTGGTCAGGCGCTTTGCAAAAAAGACATGAGAATCAAACGCAGACACGTGGAAAGTAAGTACATGTCAACCCATAACACGACCAGCAAAGACAACAATAATAACATAACAACAACAATAGTAATACTAGCAATAATGTATACATTTAAGGGAGACGGACAGACAGACAATGACAGACAGACAGACAGAAAGAGAGAGAGAGAGAAAAAGGAAGAGACAGACAGACAGACAGATAGACAGAGACAGATAGAGAGAAAGAGACACACACGCGCACGCACGCACGCACGCACACACATACACGCACGCACGCACGCACACACAGGGAGGCAGGCAGATGGACAGACAGAGGGCGAGAGAGAAAAAAGGAAGAAAGACAGATAGACAGACAAACAGACAGAAGGGGAGAGAGAGAGAACGAGACAGACAGACAGAGGGAGAGAGAGAGAGAGAAAAAAAAAGGGAAAAAGAGACAGACAGACAGACAGACAGACAAACAGACAGATACAGAAAGACAGAGAGAGAGAAAGACAAACAAAATGACAGACAGAGAGGGAGAGAGACAGACAGAAAAAGAGAGGAGGGGAGACAGAGAGAGAGAGATTCAGACAGACAGACGGACGGACTGACGGAGAAACAGACAGACAGAGAGAGAGAGAGATTTGTATTAAACATGTTCTGCAGGAACAGCGAAATAGCAGAAGGGTAGACTCCCATTAAGAACAAGCCGCTACAATAACTTGCCAGGTTTGACCTGGACACGCTTCTAAAAAAAAATATTTTAAAAAAAGACAAGAAAAAGAAAAGTCAATCTCTACATGCAGGCTTTCCAGGGGTGTGTATTTTTCAGTTTGTATGGGAGCATGGTGGAGCACAGTGGGAATAAAACGAATAGTCAAACTGCATTATTTACGGAAGAGGCAGCCGAATCAGCTGCCTTTAATTTCAGTTTCAGACACCAGTATAGTACCATATTTCATAAGTCAGCTCTCTTTTAATTTCAGCTTTAGATACCAGTATAGTGTCATACTTTATGAGTCAGCTGTCTTTAATTTCATTTTCAGACACCAGTGTAGTACCATACTTAATGAGTCAGCTGTCTTTAATCTTATTTTCAGACACCAGTGTAGTACCATACTTAATGAGTCAGCTGTCTTTAATCTTATTTTCAGACACCAGTATAGTACCATACTTAATGAGTCAGCTGTCTTTAATTTCATTTTCAGACACCAGTGTAGTACCATACTTAATGAGTCAGCTGTCTTTAATCTTATTTTCAGACACCAGTGTAGTACCATACTTAATGAGTCAGCTGTCTTTAATCTTATTTTCAGACACCAGTGTAGTACCATACTTAATGAGTCAGCTGACACCAGTGTAGTACCATACTTAATGAGTCAGCTGTCTTTAATTTCATTTTCAGACACCAGTGTAGTACCATACTTAATGAGTCAGCTGTCTTTAATTTCAGTTTCAGACACCAGTATAGTGTCATACTTTATGAGTCAGCTGTCTTTAATTTCATTTTCAGACACCAGTGTAGTACCATACTTAATGAGTCAGCTGTCTTTAATTTTATTTTCAGACACCAGTGTAGTACCATACTTAATGAGTCAGCTGTCTTTAATTTCATTTTCAGACACCAGTGTAGTACCATACTTAATGAGTCAGCTGTCTTTAATTTCATTTTCAGACACCAGTGTAGTACCATACTTAATGAGTCAGCTGTCTTTAATTTCAGTTTCAGACACCAGTATAGTACCATACTTAATGAGTCAGCTGTCTTTAATTTCATTTTCAGACACAAGTGTAGTACCATACTTAATGAGTCAGCTGTCTTTAATCTTATTTTCAGACACCAGTGTAGTACCATACTTAATGAGTCAGCTGTCTTTAATTTCAGTTTCAGACACCAGTATAGTGTCATACTTTATGAGTCAGCTGTCTTTAATTTCATTTTCAGACACCAGTGTAGTACCATACTTAATGAGTCAGCTGTCTTTAATTTTATTTTCAGACACCAGTGTAGTACCATACTTAATGAGTCAGCTGTCTTTAATTTCATTTTCAGACACCAGTGTAGTACCATACTTAATGAGTCAGCTGTCTTTAATTTCATTTTCAGACACCAGTGTAGTACCATACTTAATGAGTCAGCTGTCTTTAATTTCAGTTTCAGACACCAGTATAGTACCATACTTAATGAGTCAGCTGTCTTTAATTTCATTTTCAGACACCAGTGTAGTACCATACTTAATGAGTCAGCTGTCTTTAATCTTATTTTCAGACACCAGTGTAGTACCATACTTAATGAGTCAGCTGTCTTTAATCTTATTTTCAGACACCAGTGTAGTACCATACTTAATGAGTCAGCTGTCTTTAATTTCAGTTTCTGACACCAGTATAGTATCATTCTATATTAGTCAGCTGTCTTTAATTTCAGTTTCAGACACCAGTGTATTAACATACTTTGATAGTCAGCTGCCTTTAACCCTTTGACTGCTGCACCCTGTCCACCAGCATCCTGCATTGTCATCCATGCTAGCCAAGCAAAACTTAACCCTTTGACTCTCTCATCCTATCCACCAGCTTCGTACAGGAAGCTGGTGGATAGGGTGAGGGAGTCAAAGGGTTAAGTTTTTGCAGTTGGTAGATATGGTGTGGGAGTCAAAGGGTTAATTTCAGTTTTAGACACGAATGTAGTACCACACTTTATGAATCAGCTGTCTTAAATTTCAGTTTTAGACATCAGTATAGCACCATACTTTATGAGCCAGGTGTCTGTAATGTTAGTTTCAGACAACAATATAATACCATGCTTTATGAGCCAGTGGCCCTTAATTTCAGCTTTGGACACTAATATTCTGCCATACTTCAGGTGCCAGCGGTCTTTAACATCTGCTCTGGACATTGAATTGCTGGCCTACCATACTTTTTGAACCAGCTTCCTTAACTTCAGCTTTGGGCGCTAACATTTGACCATACTTTACGAGCCACTGGCCATTAACTCCATCCAGCTTTGGACACTAACACTGTACCGTACTTTACGACCCAGCGATTCTTAACTTCAGTTTTTGGACACTAAGGTTGTACCATACCTTATGACCCAGAGATTCTTAACTTGCAGATTTTGGACACGAAGGTTGTACCATACCTTACGACCCAGTGATTTTTAACTTCAGTTTTTGGACACTAAGATCGTACCAAACCGTATGACCCAACGATTCTGAACTTTCAGTTTTGGACGCTAAAGTTGTACCATACCTTATGACCCAGCGAGCTTGAACTTTCAAATTTAGGACACTAATTGGTTTGGTTGGTTCAGTTTTTACGTCATCACCCACCTCGGGTGATATGGCCAACGAGTAGGACACTAAGGTTGTACCATATCTTATGACCCAGCGATTCTGAACCTTTTGTCAGCTTTGGACACTAATATTGCACCATACTTTTTTAAGGCACCGACCTTGAAACTGACCCCAGAACTTGCAGAACAGGACCGGTGTGTGTCAGTCCACGGTCCAGTACCCGGTCAGTCAACAAAAAATCACGTGGCCAAAGTTCTCTGCTCACACTATTGCCCCGTTTGCCAAACGGTCTGTGGACTCGATCGCTGTTGTCCTAAGACGTTATAAATAGAATGTATCCGCTGTAGTCATATTCTTAGGTCAACAAACCGTGACCGGTTTGACGCCCACCCTCGCTCGGGTTTTCAGTTGTCCACGTCGAACGTGTGTCCACTGCGAGTGCTCGTGTACATGTACGTGTGTATACATATGTGTGTGTGTGTGTGTGTGTGTGTGCGTGGTTCCGTTTTTTTGGAAACTTCACT
>JAPXFY010000863.1:22500-25000 GCA_030674185.1 Monoplex corrugatus
CAGCCGAACTGTGGTTTCTAAGAAGAATGTTGAGAGTTCCATGGAAAGCAAAGAAAACAAACGAGACAGTCGTGATGGGGGCAGACACAATAAGATCATTGATAAAGAAGATTAGGAAAAGACAGGCAACATTTATAGCCCATTTTATGAGGAAAGGGGAATTAGAGCACCTGGTCACAACAGAAAAGCTGGAGGGAAAGGAACACCAGGTAGACCCAGGGAGAAAATATTTAATTGACTTTTCGAGTGTCTCTCTGTGTCTCTGTGTCTCTGTGTCTCTGTGTGTGTGTGTGTGTGTGTGTGTGTGTGTGTGTGTGTGTGTGTGTGTGTGTGTGTGTATGTGTGTGTGTGTGTGTGTGTGTGTCCTCTCTCTGTCTCTGTCTCTCTGTCTCTGTCTCTGTCTCTCTTTCTCTGTCTCTGTCTCTCTGTCTCTGTCTCCTCTCTCTGTCTGTCTCTCTCTCTCTCTCTCTCTCTCTGTATCTGTCTCCTTCTCTCTCTCTCTCTCTGTCTCTTCTCTCTGTCTCTCTGTCTCTGTCTCTGTCTCTCTCTCTCTTTCTCTCTCTCTGCCTTTCTCTGTCTCTCTCTCTCTGTCTCTGTCTCTCTCTTTCTCTCTCTCTCTCTTTCTCTCTCTCTGCCTCTCTCTGTCTCTCTCTCTCTCTGTCTCTGTCTCTCTCTTTCTCTTTCTCTCTCTCTGTCTCTCTGTATCTGTCTCTGTCTCTGTCTGTCTATCTGTCTGTCTGTCTGTCTGTCTGTCTCTCTCTCTCTCTCTCTCTCTCTCTTTCTTTCTCTCACACATATGTATGTATATGTGTGTATAGTTACATACATATAGATATAGATGGAGATACAGATCTATGTATACGCACACAAACCCTCACACACCACACACACACACACACACACACACACACACACACACACACACACACACGCACACACACACATACGTACACACACACACACGCACGCACACACACACAACACACACACACACGTACAAACACACACACACACACACGCACACACAACACGCACACACACGTACACATACACACTCACACACACACACACACACACACACACACACACACACACACGCAAGCACGCACGCACACACACACACATACACACACACGTACAAACACACAACACACAACACACATACACACGTACAAACACGCACACAACACACACATACACACACACACACAAACACACGCACACACACACACACAAACACAAACACACACACACACACACACAAACACACACACGTACACACACACCACTAATAACGTATAGTTCTCCCACCCACAGGTATTATTCACGAGAGACCCCTGGTCACGCATCTGGTCAGCCTACGTGGACAAGTTCGTCATGCCAGACTCCTGGCTTGACCATGGCGTGGCCATATTGGGTCGGCGTCCAGACAACAGGAATTTCATGGCATCAAAGAAGTGGTGTGCCAATGACGTGGACTTTGTAGAGTTCCTTCAGTATGTCGTCAACTCCAATCGTGACGTCCATTGGAGACCTGTGTACAAAGTGTGTAATCCCTGCGTCTACCAGCCCGAGTATATAGCAAAGGTGAGGAGCGTTAGATGACACCCTGCTAATTGTCGAAACAACTGCAAAACTCGTTCTCTCCTTCATTGACTATTGCAATTCACTTCTGTCTGGTCTTCCTGCCTCCACCATTCACATCCTACAGCGCATTCAAAACAATGCTGCACGCCTTGTACTCAAAAAGAAAAAAGCTGACCACATATCTCCTCTCCTGGCACAACTTCACTGGCTCCCTGTATCAAAGCGCATACAGTACAAACTAGACACCATGTGCTACAAAAGCCTCAATAACGCAGCCCCCGATTACCTGTCAAGCCTACTTGAGATCTATCTTCCCTCACGTACCCTCCGCTCTGCCTCCGATCCTCTGACTTTTCGCTTTCCACGCACTAAGCTCAATACCTATGGTCCACGAGCCTTCTCTGTTTCTGGTCCACTTTCCTGGAACAAACTTCCTCTCTCAGTCCGTCAGCACCCTACTTTTGTCTCCTTCAAGTCCGCTCTCAAAACTCACCTTTTCTCCCCTGCATAAAATCCTGACCTCACTCAATCCCCTCTGCAGCCTGTCTCCACTCGGAGGGGAATCGCATTGTAATATATAATTGCATATAATATGCTCTCTATAATTTTCCATTGCTTTTATTCTTACTCCCCATTTGTAGCCGTGTGTGTGTGTGTGTGTGTGTGTGTGTGTGTGTGTGTGTGTGTGTGTGTGTGTGTGTGTGTGTGTGTGTGTGTGTGTGTGTGTGTGTGTGCGTGCGTGAGTGCGTGTGTGTGCGTGCGTGCGTGTGTGTCTGTTTTAGCGCTTAGATTTGATTTTATCAAGATTTTGCGCTATATAAATAAAATGTTGTTGTATTGTGTAATTGCAGAAAATGAAAAGAGACTTCAAAACCTTGTGAATGTACTAGAAATAGAAAGCACAAAAAGGGTT
>JAPXFY010000863.1:32500-37500 GCA_030674185.1 Monoplex corrugatus
TGTGTGTGTGTGTGTGTGTGTGTGTGTGTGTGTGTGTGTGTGTAGGAGAGTGTGTGTACGCGCGCGCCCGAGTGTGTGTATGTGTGTGCATGCGTGTAGGTGCTTGTGTGTTCCATTCTGTGCGTGTATGTATTAATATATGTATGAATAAGTGTGTACGTGTGTGTAAATGTGTGCGCGTATGTGTGTGTGCTCGTGTAGGTGTTATGTGTATGTGTATGCTATTGTGTGCACCAATGTGTGTGTATATGTGTATTATGTTTGTGTGTGTGTGTGTGTGCGCGCACGCGCGCGCGTGTGTGTGTGTATACGCGAATGCAAAGTGTGTGTGTATGGGGGGGGAGGTGGGGGTGTAACAGCCGGTTTCCCTCTTGGTAGACGACAGTCTCTGTCATTAAACGACAGGGGAAGAGATGCCAAGTGTATGTACAGAGATGATCACAAACATAAAATAGACGAGGATCTCAGCAGACGGCGTTCCCAATAGACAGACAACATTGTTTATAGGAACCAGATAAAAAAAAAATTAAAAACCATGAAAATAGAATCAGAACTCGTATTTAATACAACCAGACAAGACAGGCGCAAATTACATTGTTTATAGGAACCAGAGAGAAAAACATGACACAGAATCAGAACTCGTACTTAATACAATTTTATACAACTAGGCGCAAATCACATTGTTTATAGGAAGAAGAAAAAAAGAGAATAAAAGCAGAACGCGTATTTAATATAACCAGACGAGATAGGCGCAAATTACACTGTTGATAGGAAGCAAAAACAAAAAACAATAAAAAACCAACAACAACAAAAGCATGGAAATAGAATCAGAACTCGTATTTAATACAACCAGACAAGACAGGTGCAAATTACATTGTTTATAGGAACCAGACAAAAATAACATGAAAATAGAATCAGAACTCGTATTTAATACAACCAGACAAGACAGGTGCAAATTACATTGTTTATAGGAAGCAGACAAAAATAACATGAAAATAGAATCAGAACGCGTATTTAATACAACCAGACAAGATAGTGCAAATTACATTGTTTATAGGAAGCAGACAAAAATAACATGAAAATAGATTCAGAACGCGTATTTAATACAACCAGACAAGACAGGTGCAAATTACATTGTTTATAGGAAGCAGACAAAAATAACATGAAAATAGAATCAGAACTCGTATTTAATACAACCAGACAAGACAGGTGCAAATTACATTGTTTATAGGAAGCAGACAAAAATAACATGAAAATAGAATCAGAACTCGTATGTAATACAATCAGACAAGACAGGTGCAAATTACATTGTTTTATAGGAAGCAGACAAAAATAACATGAAAATAGAATCAGAACTCGTATGTAATACAATCAGACAAGACAGGTGCAAATTACATTGTTTATAGGAACCAGACAAAAATAACATGAAAATAGAATCAGAACTCGTATTTAATACAATCAGACAAGACAGGTGCAAATAACACTGTTTATATATACTCCTAATCATAATTTAAGGGCCACTTCTTCCTTCCTCTCTAATTTTAAGTTGAAATAATTGACAATGTTTAGAATTGATTCTATGTTTTATTTCATCATTTCCACACCTGTTTTGGAAAAAGAAATTAGCACAATGACCCATTAGTGAACAGCACATGCATTTAAAGGAACATCCCCCCCTTTTCAAAAAACAGAAAGTGTCAGATTTGGCCAATCTGTTTTCAATATCGCGTGTGTCCGCCCCGAGCCTGGATGCATGCTTCACAGCGCCGATGCATCGACCCCACAAGGGTACGGAGTGTGTCCTGAGGGATGGCCGCCCACTCGATCTGCAGGATGTCGACCAGCCTGGCCAGGGTGCCCGGTGGGGGGTGGTTGTCCCTGATGCGCCTCCCGAGCACATCCCAGAGGTGTTCAATTGGGTTCAGGTCAGGTGAGCACGCTGGCCAGGCCATACGGACGACTTCATGCTGCTCCAGGAAGTCGGTCACAAGGCGTGCTCGATGCGCAGGTGCATTGTCGTCCTGGAAGATGGCGCCTTGACCAAGGTCCACAAGCGCAGGCAGTGCCACGGCCGCCAGAACCTCGTCCCGGTACCGGACCCCGTTCAGGATGCCGTCAATGGGGAGCAGGGGGGTCCGGGTACCACGGCTCATGCCACCCCACACCATCACCGACCCGCCGCCGTACCGGTTATGCTCTTGGACAGTGGCGTCAGCGAACCTCTCCCCTTGACGTCGCCACACCCGAGCCCGGCCATCGTTAAAGGTCAGGGTGAACCTGGACTCATCCGAAAACAAGACCCGGGCCCACTGTTGCCTTGTCCAGGTCACGTGCTCCCTGGCCCAGGTCATGCGGCGCACTCTGTTGACCGGTGACAGCACGGGTCGGACGGCCGGTCTCCGTGACCTCAAGTTTGCCTCATGTAGCCGTCTTCTCACCGTGCTGCAGCTGATGTTAGCACCTGTTGCGTCCCTCAGCTGACCCCTCAAGGTCACCGCAGTGGATGCCCTTTCCCTCAGGACGGAGAGGGCAAGGTAGCGGTCTTGCTGTCTTGTCGTTACTCTGGGTCGACCCGTGTGACGCCTTTCCTGGACTGCTCCAGTCTCATTGAAGCGCTCCAGCAGTCTCTGGATTGTGGAATGCGACACTTCAAGTCGTCTAGCAACTTCCCGCTGCGCTAGGCCTTCGTCAAGCAGAGCGAGGGCTCTCCCCCGCTGCTCATCCGTCATCCGTCGTCTTGCAAGCATGGTTAAAACGAACCAAGAACGGGTCCTTTTTATCCTCGTCTGCGGGCAACTTTGGCTGGAGTAGTGTTCAAAAAGGGCTTGCCTTGCACGTGCAAAGCGAATTTTGTCGCTACCTTGCCTGCGTCGTCAGAGAGACCCTGCTGAAGATTCGACAATTTCGTGCGGAAATTGTCTTCCTTGGGCCGCCCATTGCAAATCGGCAAATCCCCAAACACGTGCCAAAAGGAAACTGCAATGTTGTCTGAGCTCTTATCCATTCAGTTACGGCAACGAATTGGAGAAAAGAGTAAGAGAAAATAGGTTATTTCTCCTTTCAAAAATTGACTCAAAAACGTTCCTGGCCCTTAAATAATGACGTGTAGTATATGTAGGAACCAGAAAAAAAGCAACGACATGAAAATAGATTCCGAACGCGTATCTAATATAACCAGACAAGACAGGTGCAAACTACATTGTTTATAGGAAGCAGAGAAAAAACATGAAAATAGAATCAGAACTCGTATTTAATACAACCAGACAAGACAGGTGCAAACTACATTGTTTATAGGAAGCAGAGAAAAAACATGAAAATAGAATCAGAACTCGTATTTAATACAACCAGACAAGATAGGTGCAAATTACATTGTTTATAGGAAGCAGAGAAAAAACATGAAAATACACTACGCACAAAATTTTAAGGATCACTGGCACAAAAATTCATAACTTTCAAAATAAGAAAGCCAATGCGTTGAAGTTTGGCAAACATTTAATTCCATGCTTTAGTGATAACGATACACAATTGCCTTCAATTTCGAGCAATCGTTTGGTGTGTACATTTGATCAAAGTGGATACGTATCGAAATTTGATTTCCCAAAGTCATTGAAATCACAAGACAGGGCATTCTGATGCTCCCAAAAGTTCAGTAATGCGTGTAACCGCCATGGCTGTTCTGGCACTCGACGCAGCGAGTCCTCATCGAGTTGACCAGGTTGGTGAAGATCTTCTGTGGAAGCGCCTGCCACTCAGCCTGCAGCATCTGGTAGAGGTGTTGGGCATCCCTGGAAGGGGGGTGGTTGCTCCTCACTTTGCGATCCAGCTCATCCCAGAGGTTCTCAATCGGGTTGAGATCGGGACTGCATGCTGGCCACTCCATTCTGTTGACTCCAGACTGCTACAGGAAGTCGTTGACCACCCTTGCCCTGTGGGGGCGAGCGTTGTCATCCTGGTAGACAGCCGTCAGTCCCATCTGCTGCAGTGTAGGCACAGCCAGCGGTCGAAGGATCTCATCCCGGTATCGGAGGCCAGTCAGGTTACCCTGTATATGATACAAGGGTGTTCTGTGGTGAAGGCTGAAGGCCTCCCAGACCATTACAGAACCTCCACCAAAGGCCACCTTTTCTTGGACAGTGGTGTCAATAAAGCGTTGCCCTGGGCACCTCCAGACCCTCAGTCGGCCGTTGTTGTGGTTCATGGTGAAGCGTGATTCATCACTGAACAGGACCTGGGACCATTGCTGACGTGTCCACCTCACGTGACGTCTGCAGAAGGCGCGGCGTGCTGCCCTATGGGCTGGAGTTAAGCGTGGCCGTACAGCTGGGCGACGAGAACGGAGGTTAAACCCATGAAGGCGGTTCCGTATGGTCTGCTGGCTGATGTTGATGTTAGTAGCCACCCTCAGCTGCCTTCGAATGATGCTGGAAGAGGCTGTTCTTGTCTGCAGGGCTTGTCGTTCAATGAGACGATCTTCACGTGGGTTTGTCTTCTTCGGTCGACCAGATCTGCGTCTTTCATGGACCCTCCCAGTGGCTGTGAAGCGTTGAATAAGTCTGACAATGACCGAGATGGACACCTGAAGTCGCCTGGCCACTTCTCGCTTGGGAACACCATCTTGGAACTATGCAACAGCTCGTCCCCTCTCAAACTCGCTCAATTTTCGTCGTGGAGGCATTGTCAGATCAGGCCTACTACTGGTGGAATGTCTTCTTATAAAGCCAAGCAAGAGACAGCATCTCACACATAAACAGCAGTGCTTGCACGTGGATATTGGTTTTTCCATCTTGCTTGTGCAATGTGTTCAGGCAGAACGGTCCAAAACAAGGTCCTTTTTCGCAAGTTTCCGCTTTTCCGTTTGCGGCCAAGCTCAGTAGTAGAGAATCCCGTGCAATTTTCGCACTAACACAACATCGCCCACTTACAGCTGAACAAGAATTCATAATAATTTGGCTGGACTGAGAAATAAATAACAGTAGCGAACTGAGTTTATTACGCACCTG
>JAPXFY010000864.1:0-2500 GCA_030674185.1 Monoplex corrugatus
TCCCTTTCAGTCACTCCTCCTTTGAACTGGCCCAACTCACCCTTACTTTCCCTCATCAGACGTTCCACCTGCTTTGCCTCTACCGCCCTCCACCCAACTCCAAGAACCGTCTGACTGACTCTACCTTCACTGACGAACTGCCTGACCTTCTGTCTTACTGCAATTCACTCAGTGGTTCCTACATCATCGCCGGGGACTTCAACATTCATTTTGACCATCCTGCCAACACTCTTACTTCTAAAGTTATTGATCTACTGGACTCATATGGTCTGGTTCAGACAGTCAACGTGCCTACACACACATGGGGGCATACCCTAGACGGTATTATCCACAGGGCTGATCAGGCCATCGTGAAGTCCATCACCACTGATCACACCCTCCCTTCTGACCATGTCTGCCTCATCTCTGATCTCCTGCTTTCCCGTCCTCCTCCTCAGAAAACTGCTGTGCAAGCCAGACACCTATCTGCAGTTGACTTGTCTGTGTTCGATGCTGATCTTCACTCTCTCCTTACTGCCTCGCCTCCTAGTACTGCTGATGAACTGAACAACCTCCTTCTTGGGCTACTAGATCAACATGCTCCATCAACAACACGCCAAGTCTCCAAACGACCGCCTACACCTTGGTTCTCCTCCATAGCTTCACAACTGCAAGATGCCAAGCGTGACAGACGTCAAGCTGAGAGACAATGGCTCAAGTCCAGTCTAACTGTGCATAGGCAAATCTTTCAAACTGCCAACAAAATTGTTAATAGCCTTGTAGACGCCGCTAAATCAGCCTATTACAATGCCAAAATTCTTGCTTGCTCCACGTCCAAACAATTGTATAATATCACTAATACTCTTCTTGGCAAAACTGGCTCTTCTCCTCTTCCATCTAACCTGCCACCATCTGATCTTCCACAGGCTTTCTCCGACTATTTTGTCAACAAGATTGCTAACCTCAGGCTTTCTCTTGATTCCACGACGAACACTCATGCAACATTTCCTGAACCCCCTTTCTCTGGAATCCCCCTTACTTCCTTCCAACCCGTTTCTGAGGACTTTGTTAAGAAAATCATCATGAAATCCGGCATTAAAACCTGTGAACTTGACCCATTGCCAGTTTCTTTCCTCACCCATTGTCTTGATACTCTTCTTCCTCACATCACCAACATCATCAACCATTCCCTCTCAACTGGCTCCTTTCCTTCTTCTTTCAAGTCAGCAATTGTTAGACCTCTTCTAAAAAAGACGACTCTTGACCCTGAGAATTTGAAAAACTATAGACCTGTGTCAAATCTTCCATTTCTTTCCAAGGTCTTAGAGAAAGTTGTTCTCAACCAGCTGTTAAACCACCTTCATTCCAATAACCTTGTCTATCCCCTTCAGTCTGCTTACCGTTCTGCACATAGCACCGAAACTGCTCTTCTCAAAATCTGCAACGACTTACTGATTACTCTTGACTCTAACAATGTATCACTTTTGACTCTCTTGGACCTATCTGCTGCCTTTGACACTATTGACCACTCTATCCTTCTCTCCCGTCTGCATCACTCTTTTGGGCTCCATGATACTGTCTTGAATTGGTTTCATTCTTACATCACCGATCGTCTGCAAGTAGTTTCTGTCAATGGTCTTTCTTCTAATGCTTCCTGTCTGACCTATGGAGTGCCACAGGGATCTGTTCTGGGCCCCCTACTTTTCATTCTCTACACCTATCCTGTCTCCTCTATTGTCCAAGAACACCTACTTCAGCATTATTCTTTCTCGGATGACAATCAGCTGTATGTCTCTGGGCCTCTCCCTGACCTTCCCCTCATGATCCAAAACACCCAATCTTGTGTAGCCGACCTGAAGGATTGGATGACTGAAAACAAACTGAAATTGAATGAAGAGAAATCCGAATTGATCTTGATCACCCCACCCAAACTCCAAAATCACCCCTCTCTTCCAACCTCCATCACACTTGTTGACTCGTCTATCACTCTCTCCTATTCTGCCCGTAACCTTGGTGTAACTCTTGACCAAACCCTGTCCTTCCATCTGCATGTTAGCAACGTTTGTCGGACTTGTTTTCTTGAACTCCGCCGAATTGCTTCTATCCGCCATCTCCTCTCAGAAGACACGACAAAGACCCTTGTCTGTGCACTTGTTCTATCTCGTCTTGATTACTGTAATGCTCTTTTGTCTGGTTCCCCCTCTCACCTCATTAACAAACTTCAGAAAGTTCAAAATCATGCTGCCCGTCTCATCTTCCGCTCTTCAAAATTTAACCATGTTACGCCATTGCTCTGTTCTCTTCACTGGCTCCCGGTTCAGCAAAGAATATCCTACAAGATTGCCTGTCTCTGCTTCAAATCTATTGAGTCTTCCTGTCCAGAGTATCTCGCCCATCTGTTACATCTCTACACGCCATCTCGAGCTTTGCGGTCCTCATCCGACACCCGTCTCTATAGTATCCCCATAGTCCGCACTAAAAGGTTTGGGCAGCGTTCTTTTTCCTATCAAGCTCCAACTAT